>CM024640.1:28176167-28470824 GCA_014182715.1 Eucalyptus cloeziana
TTTCTCTCTCCACAAAGCTGATGTTTCCCAAGGTGATGCAACGTATGCATGAATTCCTCATTCCTCCATCTTTACATCTGCATCTTCGGTTCTATTAGATCATACCACAATAACTGGTAAGAAGCCTTCGAGAGTGGCTCTATTCTGGTGCTAGCTCGATTGGAGTTTCTATTTCTTTCTCTGGCAACAATCTAGCAGTTCTTATGACAACACATTTGGAAATTCTTAGACTATTGAGATGTCTTCTATCCCAATTCTCCAGCTTGTCTTAACTATAACCATCACCAAGTAACCTTGGCAAATCTCCATCTAACAAGTGGGTTGTCTTCAATCGACGAGGTTAAAGAAATCAAAGACTCATTTCGATCCCCAATAGGCTCAACACCTTCATATGCTCTTTTGGACTAAGTTGAATTGCTCCGTGACCATGATTTATTACCACAAGATGCTCCATGAGTCCACTCTACTCATATAGCATCAAAGTTACACCTCGGCAACTAGTCAAGCATAACTATTGCCAATGATTCCCCTTTCTCTCACTTATTTCAATAAACTGAAGTTCCCCAAGCTTCACCAAAACTCTGCTACGATATTCTGATAGATTTTTCCCCTAAACATTCTTCCTCTGACTAGTGCCAGGTTGGTTCCATTCTTGTCCTTTTTGCCATCCTAGTGGCGTCCTAACGGAGGTAGCGGAGTCGGTGTTCCATTGGACTTTCAGCGATAGTCTTTCACCCGACGATTGTGCTAATTGCAATCACAACATGTTCTAGCCATACTTAGACATTGGATTCATCCATGTTTCCTTCAACAATTTCAACACCTACCCGGTGAGCCTTCTACCTCCTTTCAAGTGCTAGCATGCACTATTTCTTGTACCGGAGACCTATCTTACAAATTCCACGGTGCATTCTATGGCGCACTCTTCTGACCTGTCATATCGATGGTAACAGCAGTAACCCTTGTCAAGATTTCATCTACCTATGCATATAACCCATAAATCACTGTCCATGCTGGCGACACTTACCACTGATTCTTGTCCTCAGAATACATGAGACTAATCTATACCATCTTCTATGGAACAACATGTGCCATTTGTCTCAATGCTAACCTGACTATCCCACCTTGCCCACTGGGTGGAATAAAATACTCTTCCGTCAACATCAATCCTTACCCTGACCGAATTCCAAATCTACCTACGCTGAGTCTTGACTCAGATATCGAAATCTATTCCCTGAACATCTTTTTAGGTTGGACCTCGGCAAAGGTAGCAACAACAACAACAACTTGATCCTGCTCTTTCTGGCTCATCCAGATCCCAAGGAACACTTGCATCAGAACGATCCTATCGAACTTAGGATCATTCGACACTGCTACCCTAGTACCAACCTGCAGTGGTACTCTTACGCTCGAGCTGGCCAGAGTCAACACTCTGCAATAACAACCTCGAGTATTGACCTTTGTCGGCGCTTTACCTCGAGTAATAGAGGACACTGTCCTCTCTTACTAGAAGTTCTCAACTCCTGCTCGCTCATGCTTCGCCCTTTTACGACACTGCCTTCCTAATCCATACTTGGATTAGAAGATGAACGATTCACACACGACAAACGGTTTTAGCACTCGGCTAACACGGACATGCACCGATATGAATTTAAAGGCCTTTCCTACCAACTATCCCATGAACCATTGCTCCTTCTCACTCAAATCTTGAACTTCGCTCTAATACCACAAAAGGGGATGTCACGCCCCGATCCTCGGTCACGCGCCCATCCCTTAACTTGGTCGATTTTTAAGTGCGATATCCCAGGACTATGTATCGCCGACCCTTTCAATTTATTATGTGCATGCGGAAGCAATTAAGGATCCCAGACAATAAAACAATGGGATAGAAAAACAGGCCATAATTTTCATATTGAAATTCACAACCACACTTTTATTAACGGTACAACTCATAGTATATTTACAATACTATTTACAGCAAACAAGTCTCACACCTATCTA
Source organism: Eucalyptus cloeziana (assembly GCA_014182715.1). Classification (NCBI taxonomy): domain Eukaryota; kingdom Viridiplantae; phylum Streptophyta; class Magnoliopsida; order Myrtales; family Myrtaceae; genus Eucalyptus; species Eucalyptus cloeziana. The sequence goes on from CM024640.1 coordinate 28,178,169, forward strand.
TACTAAGACAGGGTTCACAAAAGTGATGGGATCTCAATCCACATCCGGGTTGTACTCGAGATCCCTCTCTAGATCATCTTCTTCTCCAAAAATCTTTCTCCTTCTCGAGTTCCTCCTCCTCAGCTTCTCCTCAGGGTCCTGAAATGGTTATTCAATAACCAATGAGACCCACCACGTCTCGCGAGTTCTACCCCCTAAGACTCGATTAGTAAGCCAATACATTATAGACTGCCTAAATACGCACAGGTCAGAGGACTTACCTTGGCCTCAGATTCCACCTGCAAATCAGTACAATTTATAATAAGCACCCAACTACTCATAACAAATCGAACCAGGTCGATTACGTGTCACAGAAGCACACGTGCATTCTACAAGCGCACTTTAGTTCACCAAAGTGATGCATCCAATCACCGAGCCCACGTGTCTCTCCCAAGATGCCTCACTTAATTCCCTAGGCCCACGTGCATTCTCTAAGGCACTAGTTCGCCAAAGTGATGCATCAATTCACCGAGCCCACGTGCCCTTTTTACGATGCCTAGGGCCACGTGCATTCTCTAAGGCACTCGTTCACCAAAGTGATGTATCAAATCACGGCGCGTGCCTTTTAGATGCCATGCTCGTCACCGACCACGTACATTCTCCCGGAAGAACATACCAAGTCTCCGAGCCACGTGCATTCTCACAAAAGGCGACCTCTTCGCCAAGATGTCATATTCAACCACCGAACTCACATGCATTCTCCAGGTGATATCCCAATTCACCGAGCCCACATATCTTCTCTCAGGTGACTACCAACTTACTTTCGATAACGACAACCAATACCCGATGATTTCTCAATCAAATAATTAAAATCACATCACTTAAGAATATACCGTAAAAATTCACAATTAAATCGATTCCATACAACGTAGAGCTCAAATAAACAAACGGACTACACCACGACAATCAATCCACGAAATTAGGTCACCGGCCATCCCGGTTGAATTTCTGGAAAAATAATTATTTAAATAATTAATTTCGAAAATTAAATAAATAATATTAAAAATCCAATTTAGGCCCATATTGCTTGATTGGAAGCCGAGACGAGCCCGGAAAATTACCGAGACTCGTTCAATAAATAACATGGCATGCCTACTTGCTAATGTCTATTTCTAACCACCTAACATGCATCAATTAGTCTCTAATTTAATTTATCTAAATTAATCTAACTACCTAATTGCATTTAATTAAATCTAACCAACCCTAAGTATAATTAACAAACTAAGAAAGCATTAGTGAGCAAAACTCGGCAGCAAAAGCGGAGACTAAATCACCGCACGGCGACGCGACGGCGGCCGAAATCGAATTTTTCGGCGGCACCCGGGTGGGCTTGGGCGGGCGCCCAACAAATCTCTCAATCTGGCCGGTGAGATTTGTTCTTTCTTCGGACTGGGCCCACTCTTAGGCTTGGGTCTGCTGAAATTCTGGACTGAACTAACTTGGTCTTCAAATTGCTGGGCTTTGGAGCTGAATTCACTGGGCTTCAATTCAATTGAATACGGGATGAACTGGATGGGCCTGCTGGAATTCTAGAAGATCTTGGGCCTGAATTGCTGCTGGGAAGATGGGTTCTTCAATTACGAGCTGGGCCCGAGGATTAAAGACTGCTGGGCTTTGATGCGCGGAAATGGATTGCTTCGTGCGAAGGGGCGCGGACGAATGGGCAGAGGGGAGCTGCTTCGCTGGCGCTGATGCAAGGAAGGAGCTGCGCAGTCAACGTTCGGGGATGTCTTGGGGGCGATGCTGACTGAGTGGGGGCTTTGGAGGAGTCTTCGTTGGAAGGGCGTTGGACGCGTGGAGACACACGAGCTGCGGGCTTGAAGAAATCCCGTCGATGGAGTCAACACGAGCTTCTGCGGACGAAGGGCAGACGACCAGGGACTGAGCTGCTTCGGAGAATTCGTCCGGCTTCCTTCGGTGGTCTTCAAATCAGCTTATTGACCGAACACATAGCAAACGCTGCTAAGTGGCCGCGGGGCAGGGCTTCTCGGTCAACAGAGGGCTTCACTCGGTGGTCTTCTCCCTTTTGTTGACTGAAGGGAATCAAGAAGTTGGCACGTGGTAGCGGCTGAAGTACTCGACGGAGAAGTGAGGAAGTGATCGTGGGCGTGGGACTTTCGCTTGAGTGAAAGAAAAAAAATAGATGGAGAGAGAGAGAGATAGCTTTCTTCGATGGTTGAACTTCCGAGTGAAATTGAAAAGTAAAGCGGAGGCCAATGGAGATGGGATCAGCGAAGCAGCTGGATTTCTTGCTCAAATAGATTAGAACAAAGCTTAAAGTCTACATCTCTATCCACTCAATTGATTGCTTGTCCTCCCAAAGGGTTACACAAATATCCAATGTTCCCTTAAAATACTTTCTTGTAATAAAATCCACAATATCATCCAAAATGATGCCAAATTATAGCCCATCAACCATAAGTCCGAATTTCACTTAACTTTTTGCTCCAATTTTTTTATTCGATCTTCCAAATCAACGTCCCATTTCTCTGAAGAAAAATCTTGAACAATATTCCATAAGCCCCGACACCCAAAGGTTCGATAAAAAAAATGCCAAAAATCCAATCAATTTGCCCGATCCAATTTTCCGCTAATTTCCGTGACGTCCGAAACGATTTTCCGTAAAAATCTCGAAATATTTGAAAAATCTTCGAGGGCGAGTCGACACTCCTAGAATTTATTGTGACATGGCCGTAACTTCAATTTCTGAAATCGGACTCGGGTGGCGGTTAATTTCTATTTGACGCGTTTTTAGCGTGACCTAGGCTACCGAGTAACTTTCAGATATTTTTAAGTGCAATTGACTCGTGGTCGATTTTCTTCGAGCCACTATGAACCCACTCAACCCATTGACGACTCTCGATTGTCGCGAAAATCCCGAGGATCCAAATACGGACACAGGGTACCAAAACAATAAGAAAATCAGTGTAGTGCCGATCGACATGAATTTTCTAATTTAGTGGTGTCACCCACGATTAGCCACACATCACTGTCGATCCAGTCTATCTCTGATTTCAAATCGATTTTTAACTGTGCCGTAATGGCCTCTAAAGATGGACACGGTCGAGAAGCCGATTCCTGGTTGAATTCTCAAGTCTATTGCCTTAAAATTCCTAATAATTTCCCCAGATAGTCTAGTTATCTCAAGAATGATCGAGTTACGAGAATAGCCCTATAAACACGTCAATGAAACGCCCGATTCAATCAAAAGTAAACAGAATAGAAAATTTGAGATGTCACACAAGAATTTGCTGTGATCGTCGAGGTTACTTGGACTTGTTGTTGTTAATGGATGCGATTTTTCTATTTGTTATTGTTTATGTTTGGTTACAAGGTTTGGTTGTTGTTTAGTGGATGTGGTTTGTCTATACGTTATTATTGATGCTTGAAAGCACACCCAAAACCTCCGAAAAGAGATTCACATTGGTTTTAGACATGTTTTGAGGCAAGGCGGGTCAGGTGTCTCTCTTGGTTCAGCAATATTAGGTGTATCGTTTCCAAACTAGGTTTGACTTAGGTCGGTGCTCAAACATAATGGATCAAGCCACAGTTTTTGTTTTGTGCTCGGCATATTTTAATGATGCGATTTTGGTAAGTCACGACATATACTTCACTTGGCACGCCTTTAAATCGAACTAAAGAAAACATAAGAACCGATTTTTTGCTCGTTTGTATATGTGGTCACACGAGGGAAGCCGTCCTTGATGGATTTCGTGATGATGTCTTGATGGATTTCGGAAGGAAATTTGATGGATTTCGGATGCCATCACCATTGTATTTTAGGACATTGCCATGCTCAATGGGGCAGGATGATACTTGGTGGATTCCAAATGTCTAATGGATTTCAAATGCTTTTCGCAGATAAATTTCGGAACGAAGTTGTACGGATCTCAGATGCTGTCATCAATGGATTTTGTATGCCTTCCGCAGATAAATTTCGGAATGAAGCTCGATGGATTTTGAAATGTTGCCATATCTGATGGGGTGGGACGACACTCGATGGATTTCGGAAGAACCGATGGATTTTGATTACATGTGTAATAAATGAAAGCCGTATGATGTGTTGTGGATGCTCGTGTGCATATATCGTGGAATATTATGTGGTTCTTGATCGAGATTGCATTTAAAGCATTTGAGAGTCAAGTACATATTTTAGAAGCCATTATTTGACATGTGCATATTTTATATGCCATTATTGGTGACTTGAGAGGTACGTGCATACTTTCTACGCCATTATTTGTGACTTGAGAGGCACGCGAATATTTTAGATGCCATTATTTGAGACTTAAGAGTCACGTGAATATTTTAGGAGCTATAATTGGCACATGCGTATTTTATATGCCATTAATTGTGACTTGCGAGGCACGTGCACATTTTATGTGTTATTAATTAGGACTTGAGTGTGCATATTGTAGAAGTTATTATTTAGCATGTGTATAATTTTCATGAATATGGAACATTTTAATGGTCCTTGATTGTGTGAGCATTTTAGTTTTCTTTTGAGAACCCCATTTCATGTACATAATCAAAGCAAAATAAGGACTTCACTACTGATCTACCATCAACATATTAGCATCAAGTGTTCATATGATTCCAATACGAGTCATCCCCTATATGAAATTTAGGTAATTTATTTATTGAGTTTTCAAGTCATTTGTTGTTATTTCCTTCTTTTTCAAGCTCATAGGTATGGCTACCCCACCCATTCACTTTGGTGTGCCTGTGGAAATGAACATAGTAGATAGCAGTAATGACTTCAGGTATAGGAGATGTGGGATGAGAATGTAGGGCATTTGGTTTCTCACCAATTCAAGGCTTGGTATGTCCGGTTCGATGGGGGTTATTTTGGACCTCTCTTGAGGGTATGACAGACCCCATAACGGCCTTAATGGATCCTCACCAGATCCCATGGTGTTGAATGCGCTGACGAGTATGGTGGCCGACTTCGACCCCAAGCCATGGGGACTTTAGCTTAACTGTGAGGGCACTACCTTTTGATGCCACCATTGTTAAGGATTTAGGACTAACCCCCCATCTCTTTTGGATGTAATCGGAATGGCCCAACTAAGTAGGCTTGTAAATATAACATTCCGATCCTAATGAAGCATAATATAAGTAGTGTGTCTATGCATATGTTTTCATTACTATCTATTTATTGTTTGTTGTTTGGATATTATAGTTGCACACTTCTGCATGCACTTAATTGAAAAATAAAAGTAATGAGATGGTGACGCCTCTTGAGACGTCGCAAATCAATTCCATGGATGTCGCGTTTCTGCAGCGAGGGAAAGTATGGGGCGTGACATGGACGGATTCTCATACATTTGTGACTTCACGTCAATGGAGGAAGGTTCTAGTATTCTCATTTTATTATATATTAACAAGAGTCCGTACATTGCACGGGAATAACATTATATATTTTCCTAAAATATTGTTACTTCTAGATAATTATTCGATACGGTTAACGTTGATTGGTACTTGTCTTCATCGCTTTACAAAATGTGCCTTATCTTTTCTTCGATAAGTCAGAATAAATACCAATTTATTTGCCATTTCTTGGTGAAGCAGCACTAGCGATGAAAATTCGCATCTTAGTTGTTTATCCCATCCTTCTTGGAGACGTAATACCTAGGCACTGGTAACTTTTTTTAGTTGATTAGCTAATATCATTTATTTTTAAAATATGTTCTAGCAATATTTTGTGATGATGGGTTACGTACTTATCGATACTTTAGCAGAGACTTAGTATAAATTTGTATATTTATTTATTATAAATGCGGGCTATCATGTCAATATAATTTTTAACGAATTTTTATTTGTTAAATTTAAATTATCATGTTATAATAAATATTTCTGCACTGTTCAACATTTGCGAGCATGTTATCTATCATAGATTTGAGACATATTAATGTCATTTATTTGTTAAATATGATCTATCGTTATATAAGTTCTTTATCGATTTGTCAATATCATTTTTCTATGCAATTCCACAAAATATCTTGTCATAATGCGTGTTCATATAACCTTTTAATCATAACAATAATCACTCATTATACCCTATCCTTATACTTACTGCTGAAACATACACAGTCATGTAATAGAACCTTCTAAACGTATACTGTTTTTCCCTTCTATGATGGGTGATTAACCATAATTATTTATTTGTAAAGCATGTTACATAAATTGTTCATGATGATTGATTTTTATTCAATTGATTTTTTCAATGTTATTTATTTGTTAAATATTAATCCAACATGAGATTGATATTTTGATATTTTATTTTTCAAATACGAGTATTATTTATTTGTCAAGTATGAGCTTAGTGTGAGATTGATCTTCAGATATTAATAGCAATCAAACGTGAGATGGATATCTTGATAATGTTAAACTTTTTAAAACCTAATCTTAAGCAAGTATTCGTAAAGGACATTGCTATTTTCACACCGTGAATAACTGGAAAAGCATGGATACCACCGCTTTAAAAATAAACTCCTCACATGCCATCAACATCACTCTCCTCGAAACAGCCACTATCATTTACCTGTATCTGAAGCTGCTCCATGGGCCGAAAAAGTAGCCCACATCACAATTGGATTTCCTTTCCTTGATCGAGAATTACAATTACGATCCAATAAGCTAAATCTTAATTGGGTTCGAAACCCCAATTTCCTCAGCCTATCAACTCTAAAATCACTCCTCAAAACCATGATCGTCGGCCGATTAGCGACGTGTCAGGAGGGATCAAATGAAAAATCCCTCTTGCAAGATGTTAGAAAGATATGAGAATGCTTCCATAAATAATGGAAGAATATATCTCTAGGTGGCACTAACAAGCTATAGAAACTAGTCATCATGAAATCTCGTCAAGTGGGTTTTATATCTAGTGAACTAAAATAGTGAGTATATGGAGACGTGATAGGCTAATCACGGAGCTATGCAAATTAGTTGAATTAACGATAAATTTGTGAACATTATAGCTAGTTTACACCAGAAGTCATTTTGAGGATGGGGAAAGAGAGATTTTGATAAAAAAAAAATAATAACAAAAAAGAGATAGAGGAGAAGCAAACTATTATGACTATGAAAACGTCAAAAGACATCATAAACATTTCAATCGCTTTAGTTGTGTTTTTAAATTAGGGACGAAATTGGCAAGACACTTTTCCATATATATATATATATATATATATATATAATAAATAGGTATTTCCTTATATAATCTATACATAAATAGTTATTTTAAGAGTTAGAGATTTGCTAGGATTATATATTTGCTAAAGTCGTGATTGAGAGCATCATTGCACAAATATGCATAAGTATTGATTAGAGAATTATTAATTAAAATGCATAAGAATTACAGATTGTGGCACCCCTTGACGGCCCCCGATCCGTTTGGGTCACCCCAAGTACTATTCACTTATCCTATTTACATAACACTCTGATACTTTTTAATTATAGTGGGTCCATAACTCATGGGGGTTAATTAATTAAAATTTCTTTTTCTTTTTTTTTTGAAATGGTCCCAGCACAATTTATATAACGGAAGCATAATCAAATCTCCCTATCCCCTACTCCAACAACAACAATGCAATGCACACCAGCTACGCATCAAATAAAAAGATAAAGCCGAGTAACTTTTATTTACATAATCATGATGGAGATCTCGGGTCGGTACAGCAAAAGGCCAAGGCTTTTAACTATGCTTGGCCATAACTCAAAAGGAAACTCGACCCTACATCAAACATGTGTACCTATCCATTATCAAGTGTCAGTTATCCAAAAAGTGTCATCTTCTACCAATCGTATGTGCGATCACACACACCCCGATGCATCGGCCGGCGGCGACGATAGCATCCCTAGCATCACCCTGTCGCGTCGAACGTGTATGGACAAGAACTCCTGGACTATAGGGCCCCTAGCTAAACCCACATCGTACATAACCAAAACACGAACTTGGACAAACACCATACCAGGAACACTAACACAGAAATGCTCCGAGCACTTAACCTCAACATCAGATGGTAAGCCATAGAAAGTACCACGCGTGACCGGTGGCAGAGGCATCTTTCAATCTAAAATGTTAATCCCCAAAGGGGTGAGTACAACCACTCAGTAGTAAAGATCCACCAAACTACACAATGCAACAAGCAAAACAATCAAAATATCACGAGTAAAGCACATATCATCCATGCTATCGAGCATACATCACCATGCGGTTGTGCATATATCACCATGCAGTCGTGTATATCTCACCATGCCATCGTGTATATACCACCATGCAGTCATGCTTGTATTTCCATGAGGTTCATTCCATGCCATATGCACATACATACTCGTGATTCATATCATCCACACAATCATGTGTATATCCCCATGAGATCCATTCAAGCCTTCATGATCGCATTCTCATTGTCATATAGCATCAATTTACTTTCATAAGCAAATCATGCATCATGCCATATGCATACACCCATGTGCATGATTCAATCTTCGATTTTAATTTTCAATCTGATCTCATTTCATTTTTCTTCTCAAGGATCAGTGTTTGCATCCTTCATTTATCGCTCGCACCCAACCTGGCATCGTGAGGGGCCTTTGGCACACACCTCCCGGCATCCGGCAAACACACTCCGAGCATCCCGAAACTTCCGAGGACATCCGGCACACACCTCCAGGCATCCGGCACACACACTCCAGGCATCTCGATACTCCCGAGGACATCGTCGACTCAAGAGTCCGACAGTATCATCATAATCACAATTTATATTCATATGTATGTTTCACTTTCAACATGGCATTTGATGCAATAATATCAAAGGTCTAAACCAACTTTTTGGCATTATATGACAAGCTAAATGTCACCACATGTGCAGCAAAAACAACCACTCAAAACATTATATCACATAGGGCAATTTATTTATTTTTGAAAATACAGCAATTTTAGGATAAAACAGAATGCACTCCTTTAGTTAAAATTCTAGAAAAGTTAGTAAATGGTCTTAATAAATTCTGAAAAATTGACATTTTATAGAGAAGATCTAGAGGAAAATATTTCATGCAGAACAGCGTATTGAAAGAGCTTCATACAAATCGGTACGGTCCATGCATCACAGCCTTTAAAATTTCAGAACATCGCCCTTGCACAGTTTCATTCACAAATTCGGTATAAACCCTAAACCAGCTCCGAAAATTCTGAACTTTTGATATATTATAGGCAAGATCAAGAGGTAAAAGTTTCATGAAGAAATCGAAATCAAATATGTTCTAGATTAAGAGCTACAGTCGATTTAATTCTCCCTACTCTCGGTACAGTTTTCCAGATTAACCCCTTTCAAAGAAAATTTGTTTCGCCAACCTACACATGTCCGTTTCTTCTCAATTTTCAGTATGTTATTCCTCAAAATGTCATCTACAACTTTCATCATGGACACAAGATCAAATTTCAACCAGATAATTTTATAAAATTCACAGAATCACACTAGGTAAACATAACAATTTCCAGATCTAATTTCTTCAAAGAAAAATGGTTTCACCGACCTATACTTGTTCATTTCCTCTCAAATTTTGATATGTTACTCTCTAAGAAGTTCTCTACAACTTTCATCCAGAGCATGCAGTGAGATTTCGACTAGATATTCACCTAGAATTCATGGAACCGCAAGGGGTCGGTGTCACGCCCCGATCCTCCGAGCGCGCGCACATCCCTCTACGGTCGATAGAAATTATGCGACTTCCCAGGACACGTCACCGACCCATTCATTTTTATTGCACATGCGGAAGCGAAACAAATCCCCTGACAACATTTAACTTGGGATAGAAAAGCAGGAAATCAATCACAACCAAACAAGCCTTCTTATAAACACATAGATTTATATACAACACTGGATTGTCTACAATAAAGACAGGCTCAACAAAAAGGGAACTGTCCTATGACCACTAGTCAGACACGTTCACCGATTCTTCGATCTCTACCTCCACAAATGTCCATGGCTTCGAGTCCTCCACGACTGCCATCTAAAGACCTAAAAATAATATCCCACAACCGGGATGAGACAATGTCTCAGCGAGTCCTACCCTTTACGACCCGATTAGGAAGAAAATACGCCTCAGGGCGCTCTAGTCACACAAATAGGATTTAGGACTTACCTCACCTCAGTCCATTCCTGCACGTCAGTACAATTTAATTCTCAATCAAACAATTGATCCAGCGATTCAATTTAATCAAACTATCTATCTTCCATTCCAATCCATACTATCTATCAACCAATACTATTTATCATTCCACACCGTCTATCAAATTAGTCGTTAATACGACATATGCTCTCCAAAGCTGTTATGTATAGATAATAGCTCACCAGAAGCTGTAGCTGATAGATAATATAATAGCTTGCCAAAAGCTGCAATATATAGATAATAGCTCACCAGAAGCTGTAGCTGATAGATAATATAATAGCTCGCACAAGCTGTAGCATATATAATAGCTCGCACAAGCTATATATATATATATATATATATGTATATAATATTTGCTCGCCCAAGGCGATACATATATATAAACCAATACTCACCAAAGCTGATCATTCAATAATAAACCATAGAACTGGATATTCAATCCAATAACAACCAACGATTCAAACTAGTCATACAAAGCAATTACGGTGCTAAAAGCCAACACCGGGTATTTTCAAGTTAAATACCACAACTTCATCAATATCACTCAATTCCACACTCTTGGAATTATTAACCATAATCATTAATCACTCAATTTCTCAATTTAAACATACAATTAGCACAAACCGACCGCACCGCTTGCGATCGGCCACGAAATTCTAACGATCGACCATCCGGCAAAATTTTCGAAATTATTAAATAATTAAATTTAATTCCGAAAATTAAATAATTAAATATTATATTATAATAATATAATTTAATAAAATAATATTTATAAAATTAGAAATAATTAATTAATTAAAATAATTAATTAGGGCTTAAACTATATTACACTAATTTAAACATACAATTAGCCCTAATTAAACATCCATTAAACTAATCATACAACTAATCTAATTTACATTAAAATAATCTAATCTAACCACCTAAGTCTAATTAGACTAATGCAAACATCCCTTAAGCATAATTAACTTACTAAGCAGGGATTAGAGGATAAACTGACCAGATTAACGTTCCGGCGAGTCTACGGCGAAGGCGACGCCAAGGCAGGCGATAAACCTCAAGGCGGCGACACCAACCAAGGCTGGGAAGACACCTAAAACGGGCCTCGAAGTCTTCAAAACTTTGCTGGTTGCTGCTTCTGTTCCAAGGACTGAACTAGAGAAGAAGAAGGGCTGAACGGCGAGGAAACGAGCCAATCGAAGCTGCGGCGAGCGGGTGGTTGGCAACCGGTGGCTCCCGGGGGTCTTGGGGATCTTGTGGGTGGATGGAATGGGCAAGGAAAGGGTCAGAATGGGGATAAACAACAAGAAAACACGAAACAGGCGAAACCAGGCGAGTCCAGGCGGTCCGGCGGGCCGCTCCTTCGCGCCCAATTTCGAGAGGCTACAGGGCTCTTTCCTGGGTACCGTCAAGTCCTCCTGAACGTTTTGGATGTGATCTTCACGATGGTGGGTGGAGTGTTGGCTGATTCGACCTGGAAGACCACTTTCAACTCATGTTTTCACCGAAGGGTCAGCTGGAGCAGAAACTTGAACGCGGGGAAAACAGAGGAGAAAAACGACGGGCTTGGCTGGTCCGGTGGGTGTGCGACAGTGGAGGGCTGATGCTGCTCGGTTCCTCTGGTTTTCTGAGCTCTCAAGCTTCTTCAACAATGGAGAAAGCCACACATTGGGAGAGAAGAAGGCTGCTGAAGAAGGGGGGTCTCCTTGGGCTCTCTAGAGCTCAACACTTGTCATTCTCTCATTAGCTTTGCCCCCACCATGACATCACATGACCTCAGCCACTCTCTCTCCTCAAGCTTCCTCCACAAGCTTGCCAATGGGTGCAAAATGTCCCTCCCCCCATGGCATACGAATTTTGTAACTTTGTACATAAAATTCATTCAATTCCTCAACCAATCTCTTCAATTCAATTCAATTGAAGTCTAAAAAATTCAGCCACGTGTCCACACTTGAATCCACATTTTTCCATGCCCATGAATCCATCTTCGATGCCAAAAGTATGCTCCAGAACGGTCTTCCAACTTTCCCGATCCAATTCCGTCAATTCTTGATTTTTCGCCGAAAAACTCGGTTTGTAGACAAATCTTCGGAAGATGAGCCGACGTTCCTAAAATGAATTGTGACTAGACAGAACTTCCAATTTATGAAATCGAGTTCAATTTCTCGGTTAATTTCAATGTGGCGCGATATGAGCGCGTCCTAATCTACCGGGTAGCTTTTAGGAATTTTCAGTGCAATTGACCTGTGGTTGATTATTTTCAAGCTACAAAGTGCATCTTCGACACATTGGCGACTCTCGGTTGTCGTGAAAATCTCGAGATTTCAAATATGGACACAGGGTACCAAAACGACAGAGAAATCGGTCTAGTGCCGATCGATTAGAATTTTACAATTAAGTGGAATCACCCACATTTAATCACATGGTTACGTCGAATCGACCTATCTCCGGTCTCTAATCGATGCAGTGCCGTAATGACCCTTGCGAGTTAGCACGGTCGAGCGGTCGGTTCCTAGTCGAATTCTCAAGTCTATTGCGTTTAGATTCCTTAACGGCTTCACACGATAGACTAGTTATCTCGTGAGTGGCCAACTCGGAGAACGAGCTATAGGTGCGCAGATGAAATACCCGACTTATTCAATTGAAAACAGAATTGGAAAATCAGGATGTCACAGTCGGACTGTTTTTACATGCAACAGCTTGATTGTTCTAGGAAAACTAACATTACTCACTCGAAATTAGCATCTAGCACCACAACACAAGCATTTCTAACACCCATTTCACATCACACACAACCATAACAAGCAAAATGTAGGCTAACGGACTCTACTTGCCTTAGGTCCGAAGAAAACAAGCAAGCAACGGCGACCCGGGGACTTCGAACACCGCACGGTCGACGGCGAAGCTAGGCGCACGAACGGGGGCTTGATCTTCCTCTTCCCTCGCCGAAGCACCCATGCGAACAACCCTCTCTCTCCTTTCTCTCTTTCTCTCCTTCTCTCGCACGAACACCCTCTCTCTCTCTCTCTCTTGGTTTCAATCCCTCGAGTAATCCGCCCCTCTCTCTCTCTCTCTTTTTTCCCTTTCACCCTCATGATTAGTTAGTAATCATCACTTTGCATGCAAGATGACACTTGGTTGATCCCCTTAGCCACTTGTAGATTTTCCATGCAAGAAGATGGGCCTCCCTTGGGCTGACTCCTCCATCCAGTCCCTCTCTTGGTCGACAGCCCATTGGGCTTCTTGGGCCGGTCGAATGGTGGGGCTGTGGGCTGGCTTTTTGGGCTGGTTTTGGGCCTTAAGAAATCAGCCCACTCCTTTTAATAATCCACCTTAATTCCCGACTTATAAAAATACCAAATTACAAATTCATATGGCCATAAAACTTTGTAACATAGATCAATAAAAATCCAACTTGTAAAGTGCATGGTCAAGAACAAAGTTTTCCTTATCAAATTATCCTATAGCACAATCCTTGATCACCCATGAACATAGGATATATTTCCAACCAAACAATTTTCCATTAAAATACTCGGCCTTAATCTATTATAATTCATTGGTCTAAAGGCCATAACATAATCCAATGGGACTTCCATCACCTTTCTATAGGTCGTAATGCATCTAAAGGCCGCTATGAAATTTTAGGATGCCACAATTCTCCCCTCCTTAGAGAATTTCGTCTTCGAAATTAGACGTCACTTATGTCTCTTTAAACAAGTGAGGGTACTTTTCTTTCATCTTATCTTCACTTTCCCATGTGGCTGCCTCCACATCGTGATGTCGCCATAATATCTTAACCAATGGGATTTTCTTGATCCTAAGAACTGGCTCCTTTCGGTCCAACACTTGCACAGGCTCTTCGATGTATCTCACTCTCTCATCCACATTGATGGCTTCATGATCGAGTATGTGACCAGGATCCGGCTGATATCTCTTCAGCATCGACACATGAAACACATCATGTAAATTTTCCAATTGAGGAGGCAGTGCCAAACGATAAGCTACGTCTCCTATTCTTTCAAGTATCTCAAAGGGTCCAACAAATCGGGGTCCTAACTTTCTTTTCATTCCAAATCATGATATTCCTTTCATTGGAGACACTTTAAGAAATACGTGATCTCCCACACTATACTCTAAAGGCCTTCTACGCCTATCTGCATAGTCTTTTTGTCGGTTTTGGGCTGTCTTAAGTCTTTTCCTTATTATCTCAACCGCTTATGTAGTAACTTGCACTAACTTAGGTCCTGTCAGTTTTCTTTCACCTACTTGATTCCAACAAACAGGGGTCCCGCACCTTCTTCCATATAATGTTTCATACGGAGCCATGCCTATACTTTTCTGAAAACTATTATTGTAGGCAAACTCTATCAAGTGCAAATTTTCATCCCAACTACCCCTAAAATCAATAATGCAAGCTCTCAGCATATCTTCCAGAATCTAGATCACTCTTTCCGTTTGTCCATCTGTTTGAGGATGAAAGGCGGTACTGAATTGAAGCTTTGTCCCTAAGGCATTTTGGAGACTTCGCCAAAAATTTGAAGTAAACCTAGAGTCTCGATCAGAGGTGATCGTTACAGGAATACTATGTAAGTGTATTACCTGGCTTACATATATCTCAGCAAGTTTATTCATCAAATAGTTTATGCGGACTGCTAGGAAATAGGCAGATTTAGTCAAGCGATCCATTATCACCCAAATCGAATCGTGACCATTTGATGTCCTTGGCAGTCCTTGCACAAAGTCCATCGTTACATGCTTCCATTTCCATTTTGGTATGTCTAACGGTCTCAATAGTCCTGCGGGTTTGCGATGTTCCACCTTCACTTGCTGGCATGTTAAACATTAAGAAACGTATTTAGCCATATCTGCCTTCATGCCATTCCACCAAAATTGCTGACGTAAATTTCTGTACATCTTTGTACTACCTGGATGAATACTATAGTTACTCCTATGTGCTTCCAACAGAATTTCCCTCTTCACTTCTTTATTGTCGGGAACACAGAGTCGTCCTTGGCATCTTACCACTCCATCCTCAGAGACTTGAAATTCTGGTCTTTTTCTTAAAGACACAGCATTTCTCACTCTTACAATTTCCGGGTCAGACTCTTGCAGAATCTTAATTTTCTGAATAATTTCGGGTTCAATCCTTAATGCATTAAGCATACCGGTAAGGCGATCCACTCTCAATTCAAACTCTAAGTCCGCTGCAGACTTTAAGAAGTTCCATTCTTGCATCCTTAGACTGGCTATCTCTATAGCCGACTTACGACTGAGGGCATCCGCTACCTTATTCGCCTTCCCTGGATGGTATCATATTTCACAATCATAATCCTTCAATAATTCCATCCACCTCCTTTGTCTCATGTTCAATTCCTTTTGTGAAAACAAATATTTTAGGCTCTTATGATCTGTATAGATCTCAAACTTCTCTCCATACAAATAGTGTCTCCATATCTTCAAAGCAAACACTAGCTGCCAATTCTAAATCATGCATTGGGTAGTTCAGTTCATGAGGTTTCAATTGTCTGGATGCATAGGCTATGACCTTGCCATGTTGCATCAAAACACATCCCAGTCCTTTGTGAGACGCATCACTATCCATTGTAAAACCATCAGATCTAGAGCCGTGGTTAGTTTTCTTTTAAGTTCCCAAAAGCTCTTTTCACATTCTCCACTCCATTAAAACTTTACATTCTTCCGAGTCAATTTCGTTAAGGGGCCTACCAGTTGTGAAAATCTTTCAATAAATCTTCTATAATAACTAGCCAGTCCTAAGAAACTTCATATTTCAGTTGGTGTCGTCGGTCTCGGCCAATTTATTACCATCTCAACTTTCGCTGGGTCCACTGCAATTCCTCCTCCTGACACCATGTGTCCCAAAAATATTATCAAGTCCAGCCAAAATTCACATTTGCTGAACTTGGCGAATAACTTATGGTCTCTAAGGGTCTGTAACACTATTCTCAGGTGTTGCTTGTGCTCTTCAGGCCCTCTAGAATAAATCAGGATATCATAAATGAAGACAATCACAAACTGATCCAAATAAGGCTTAAATACCCTATTCATTAGATCCATGAATGCAGCCGGTGCATTCGTCAATCCAAAAGGCATGACTAGGAACTCGTAGTGTCCATAGCGAGTCCTAAATGCAGTCTTAGGAACGTCTTCTTTCTTAATCCTTAACTGATGGTATCTCGATCTCAAGTCAATTTTAGAAAAGACCGAACTTCCTTGTAGTCGGTCGAATAGATCATCAATTCTAGGCAAGGGATATTTATTTTTAATGGTCACTTGATTCAGTTGCCTATAGTCAATACATAATCGCATTGACCCATTCGGTGCACCCTAAGGAGAAGCACTTGGCCTAACAAATCTTTTATCAAGCAACTCCTGCAGTTGCACTTTCAACTCTTTCAATTCTGTCAAGGCCATCTTATATGGGGCTTTCGATATTGGTCCTGTTCTAGGCATGAGTTCAATTTCAAACTCAATTTCTCGTTCTGGTGGTAATCCAGGCAACTCCTCAGGAAATACATCTTGAAATTCACTGACTACTAGAATTTCATCGAGCTTAGACTCTTCCTTAGTATAATCCTTAACCACTGCCAAGTACCCTTAACATCCCTCGTCAAGTAATGCATGGGCTTCTATCGCTAAAATAAGTGCTATAGATAGGTTGGTCTGACCTCCGAAAAATTCACAGCTAGACTGATCAGGTAAGACAAATTGGATGACTTTCCTATAACAATCCATTTTGGCCCGATACTTATGGAGCCAATCCATTCCTATGATAACATCAAAGTCATACATAGCCATTACGACTAGGTCTATTTCCATACCCCTTCCTCCTATTATTATCTTGCATTTTCCACACACCAGCATAGACAACACCATATTCTTTAAAGGCATAGAAACACAAAGAGGCGTCTCAAGAGACGTAGCTCCTATTTTACCCAACTGTCTATACCTTTTAGACACAAATGAATGCGTAGCACCCATATCAAACAATGCATATGCCTTCTTGCCATTTATGAAAATTGTACCTGAGATAACATTTTTGGAAGCTTTCGCTTCCTCTTGGGTGACTGCATACACTCTTCCTTGTGCTGGTGGTCTTTGTGGATTCCTTTGTGGATATGGTCTGGCAGTATGTTGTGGTACTCGTCGCATTGGGTTAATACTTGGCTGCGACCTCTCTCGTGGACAATCCTTCTTAAGGTGTCCTACTTGTCCATAATCATAGCACTTCAGCCGTCCATTACAAGGTCATGGGCTATGTCGCCCATCACACCTTTGACAATCTTCATTCCAATAAGGGGCTCTTCCTAGATTCAGGCCATCCCTCGCTTTTCCAAAATTCCCAAAATTGCTCTTCCTCTTAGACTCCCAGGTCTGACCTTGACCTGTATAGGGTCTCTTACCCCGTATGATATCACCAAAAGTCGACTGCCTCTTATACTCTGATTGCTCTCTTACCAACTCCTGCTCCACCAACTGTGCCTTTTCGTAAATCTCATGATAATCCCTTATATTCAAAGGCACCAGTTGTTTTCTTATATCAGTTCTCAACCCTTTCAGGAATCTCTTAGCTTTTTCTTCTCGATCTTCTATCAGCCTGGGAGCATATCTAAACAGTTCAGAAAATTTCGCCTCATACTGATCCACTGTCAGCTCCCTTTGTTCCAACTGAACAAATTCTATGATTTTATCATCCTTAGCACAATCAGAGAAATGCTTTCTATTGAAAGCTCTAACAAACTCATCTCAATTCATGTCAGTACTCGATGGAAAGATCGTAGCCCTCGAAGCTCTCCACCAAAACTTTGCATTTCCCTCAAGCTGGTACTCTGCCAAAGTTATCTTCTCAGCATCATTGTAGTTCAACACCTGGAAAATTTGTTCCATCCCATCAATCCAATGTTCCGCCTCCTCAGGACTTCCCATTCCACTAAACTTAGGTGGTTTGAACTTCAAAAATTGCTCCACTAGTCCTTGAGTACAGCGTTCTGCTCTGGGCTGTTGCTGCGCTTGTCTTTCCATTAGATTTCCTATATTTGCCAATGCCTACAGGACGTCTTCCATTCGGGGTTCAGCCATTGCCGCAGAGACTTCAGCCCTCGATGGATGATAACCTCCAGTTCGTACTATGATTTTCCTGCAGTTTCCAAGCATTTGCCTCAAGAATAATCTGGGACTTAATGTCTCCATTTAAAGCAACTGCAACTATAAAATAAGTAACATAAACATGTTACTGGCACCTAAAAGTAACTCATACAAAAGGACTAGGGATCTACGAGTGAATACCCATCACTCGTTGTTCAAAGTTAGTCAACCATTCTTAGTCAACATCCTAAGGTGTGCATTGTCATTATATTCCTCAATTTCCTAATGAGGCTCCTTCTCACTCCACATATAACCTTTGGCTTTGATACCAACCGCTGTGGCACCACCGATCCGTTTGGGTCACCACAAGTACTATTCACTTATCCTATTTACATAACACTCTGATACTTTTTAATTATAGTGGGTCCATAACTCATGGGGGTTAATTAATTAAAATTTCCTTCTTTTTTTTTTGAAATGGTCCCAGCGCAATTTATATAACGGAAGCATAATCAAATCTCCCTATCCCTTACTCCAACAACAACAATGCAATGCACACCAACTATGCATCAAATAAAAAGATAAAGCCGAGTCACTTTTATTTACATAATCATGATGGACATCTCGAGTCGGTACAACAAAAGGCCAAGGTTTTTAACTATGCTCGGCTATAACTCAAAAGGAAACTGAACCCTACATCAGACATGTGCATCTATCCATCATCAAGTGTCAGCCATCCAAAAAGTGTCATCTTCTACTAGTCATACGTGTGATCACACCCACCTCGGTGCATCGGCCGACGGCAGCAACAACACCCCTAGCATCACCCTGTTGCGTCGAATGTGTATGGACAAGAACTCCTGGACTACAGGGCCCCCAGCCAAACCCACATCGTACATAACCAAAACACGAACTTGGACAAACACTATACCAGGAACACTAACACATAAATGCTCCGAGCACTCAACCTCAATATCAGATGGTAAGCCATAGAAAGTATCACGCGTGACCGGTGGCAGAAGCATCTTTTGATCTAAAATGTTAATCCCAAAAGAGGTGAGTACAACCACTCAGCAGTAAAGATCCACCAAACTATACAATGCAACAAGCAAAACAATCAAGATATCACGAGTAAAGCACATATCATCCATGCTATCGAGCATACATCACCATGTGGTCGTGCATATATCACCATGCAGTCGTGCATATCTCACCATGCCATCGTGTATATACCACCATGCAGTCATGCTTGTATTTCCATGAGGTTCATTCCATGCCATATGCACATACATACTCATGATTCATATCATCCACACAATCATGTGTATATCCCTATGAGATCCATTCAAGCCTTCATGATTGCATTCTCAATGTCATATAGCATCAATTTACTTTCATAAGCAGATCATGCATCATGCCATATGCATACACCCATGCGCATGATTCAATCTTCGATTTTAATTTTCAAAAGGATCTCATTTCATTTTTCTTCCCAGGGATCAGTGTTTGCATCCCTCATTTATCGCTCGCACCCAACCTGGCATCGCGAGGGGCCTCCGGCACACACCTTCAGGCATCCGACACACACACTCCGGGCATCCCGAAACTTCTGAGGACATCCGTCACACACCTCCAGGCATCCAGCACACACACTCCGGGCATCTCGACACTCCCGAGGACATCGTCGACTCAAGGGTTCGACGGTATCATCATAATCACAATTTATATTCATATGTATGTTTCACTTTCAACATGGCATTTGATGCAATCATATCAAAGGTCTAAACTAGCTTTTTGGTATTATATGACATGCTAAATGTCACCACATGTGCAGCAAAAACAACCACTCAAGACATTATATCACATAGGGCAATTTATTTATTTTTGAAAATACAGCAATTTTCGGATAAAACAGAATGCACTCCTTTAGTTAAAATTCTAGAAAAGTTAGTAAACGGTCTTAATAAATTCTGAAAAATTGAACAAACGGATAAAACAGAATTTACTCCCTTTGTTCCAACTGAACAAATTCTATGATTTTCTTATCCCTAGCACAATCAAAGAAATGCTTTCTATTGAAAGCTATAACAAACTCATCCTAATTCATGTTAGTACCTGGTGGAAAGATCGTATCCCTCGAAGCTCTCCACCAAAACTTTGCATTTCCCTCCAACGGTCTTAATAAATTCTGAAAATTTGACATGTTATAGACAAGATCTAGAGGAAAATATTTCATGAAGAACACCATATCGAAAGAGCTTCATACAAATCGGTACAGTCCATGCATCACAGCCTTTAAAATTTCAGAACATCGCCCTTGCACAGTTTCATTCACAGATTCGGTATAAACCCTTAAACAGCTCCGAAAATTATGAAATTTTGATATGTTATAGACAAGACCTAGAGGTAAAAGTTTCGTGAAGAAATCAAAATCAAATTCATTCTGGATTAAGAGCTATAGTCGATTTAATTCTCCCTACTCTCGGTACAGTTTTCCAGATTAACCCCTTTCAAAGAAAATTCGTTTCACCAACCTACACATGTCCGTTTCTTCTCAATTTTCAGTATTTTATTCCTCAAAATGTCATCTACAACTTTCATCAAGGACACAAGTTCAAATTTCAAACGGATAATTTTATAAAATTCACAGAATCACACTAGGTCAACATAACGATTTCCAGATCTAATTTCTTCAAAGAAAAATGGTTTCACCGACCTATACTTGTTCATTTCCTCTCAAATTTTGATATGTTACTCTCTAAGAAGTTCTCTACAACTTTCATCCAGAGCATGCAGCGAGATTTCGACTAGATATTCACCTAGAATTCACGGAACCGCAAGGGGTCGGATTGTTTTTACATGCAACAGCTTGATTGTTCTAGGAAAACTAACATTACTCACTCGAAATTAGCATCTAGCACCACAACCCAAGCATTTCTAACACCCATTTCACTTCACACACAACCATAACAAGAAAAATGTAGGCTAACGGATTCTACTTGCCTTAGGTCCGAAGAAAACAAGCAAGCAACGGAGACTCGGGGACTTCGAACACCGCACGGTCGACGGCGAAGCTAGGCGCACGCACGGGGGCTGGATCTTCCTCTTCCCTCGCCGAAGCACCCACGCGAACCACCCTCTCTCTCCTTTCTCTCTTTCTCTCTTTCTCTCATTCTCTCGCACGAACACCCTCTCTCTCTCTCTCTCTCTCTCTCAGTTTCAATCCCTCGAGTAATCCGCCCCCCTCTCTCTCTCTTTTCTCCCTTTCACCCTCATGATTAGTTAGTAATCATCACTTTGCATGCAAGATGACACTTGGTTGATCCCCTTAGCCACTTGTAGATTTTCCATGCAAGAAGATGGGCCTCCCTTGGGCCGACTCCTCCATCAAGTCCCTCTCTTGGTCGACAGCCCATTGGGCTTCTTGGGCCGATCGAATGGTGGGGCTGTGGCCTGGCTTTTTGGGCTAGTTTTGGGCCTTAAGAAATCAGCCCACTCCTTTTAATAATCCACCTTAATTCCCCACTTATAAAAATACCAAATTACAAATTCATATGGCCATAAAACTTTGTAACATAGATCAATAAAAATCCAACTTATAAAGTGCACGGTCAAGAACAAAGTTTTCCTTATGAAATTATCCTATAGCACAATCCTTGATCACCCATGAACATAGGATATATTTCCAACCAAACAATTTTCCATTAAAATACTCGGCCTTAATCTATTATAATTCATTGGTCTAAAGGTCATAACATAATCCAATGGCACTTCCATCACCTTTCCATAGGTCGTAATGCATCTAGAGGCTGCTATGAATTTTAGGATGCCACAGAGATTTGTTTGAATTTTCTAAAATCAAAATCAAAAGACAAATTATAGAGTAAAGCTCACGCATGAATGTGTCACATGGTACCACGTCAGGTGATAGATGTATGACACAATGTAATTGTAAAATCCTTAACTTGATAGAGATTTCACTGTCAATAATTTGGATTTTTGCTTAATTTTTTGGATGTGGAAGTTAAAATCATTTTCTTGGACTTGTCCTTGCTCAAATAGATCACTGGTTTTCTAAGAGAACTTTCTATCCCATCCATCTTCAAGTTGTAGCTTCGAACTCTACATATGCTCCTCATATTAAGGATATGTCACCACCGTGTACCTTTCCAGTTGCATCAAACTTACCTATAATGG
Source organism: Eucalyptus cloeziana (assembly GCA_014182715.1). NCBI lineage: Eukaryota > Viridiplantae > Streptophyta > Magnoliopsida > Myrtales > Myrtaceae > Eucalyptus > Eucalyptus cloeziana. The sequence continues at coordinate 28,200,681 of CM024640.1, forward strand.
ATTGCAAACCACAAGGGCTTTGGCAATATGCTTGGACTAAGTTACCAATACTAAATAAGAAAACCATGCCAACCCAAACTCCATGCGAAGAAAAGTCCCCTAGCGTTGGGAGTGTGACTGGCGACGGTATTGCTCAAGGGCTTGGTCAAACCATCATGTGAAGGTCATGAGAATTCCAAGTGTAGGGGGCTTGACAAGTTCTAGGGAAGAATCTCTCTTCCTCTTGGTCCAACAATTCGCTACAACACGATCCTCTCCACTTTGAGAAGGCACGTGCTCTGCTGACAAGCCCAATTTGATTTGGTGATTGGAGGACAATCATAATAACAACATTGTCTGGCCTGGAACGAAAATATTCTGAAGATTCTACCTGTGGTCATGCCTCACTTCATGTCTCGGGATTGCTCTTGCTCTTGCTCTTGCTCTCGACGGGTAGGGAAACTTTTACTTGTCCATCATCAAGTTGGCGTTCTTTCGGCCATCAGTTTGCTTCCCTGCTTCTTCTTCTTCTTTTTCTTTTTTTTTTTTTTTTCCTTTTTGGGCCCACTCCGACCTTTGAACTTGGAAATCACCCCTGGAAACCCAACCCCATCGGGCCGCGTGCCCGTTGGCACTTCCCTGTCGGGATTTTAATCTGATATGAACCCACGACAGATTAATTGATAAGGCTTCCTTAGGTGTGCTGCGAAATGTTCCATCGCCATTGCATCATGGTCGTGCTTATTGAGATTTGCCTCGCATGAATTTGCGATTAGCAGTTGAATTTCTTGTGGGAAGTGGGGATGCGGTGGTGAGCAACTTAAGAGATTGCCATGATATTGCAAAAGCATCTCCAAGACTCTTTGTGAGTGGTTTAATGTTAATACAGATAGTTCAGATAGCATTCGTGCATGATGGAGGTGTCATAAGAGATAAAAAAACGCAATGCAATCTGTAGTTTCCTACATGAAGCTGAAATGATCCCAAGCATTAAGCCTGATGATTAAGATTCTGCCGCTCAGATGGACATCCTCTGGCAAAACAACACAAACATTTGATGGAGCCATCCTCTTGGCAAAACAACACAAACATTTGATGGATATCCTCCAGCTACTTAATGAACAAAGATTTCAACCTCCGATGCTTATAATATTTGTTCCTCGTCAACTAAAAGGCCATCGCATCAGCAGTTTCTGCAGTATTGTTCATTGAATTTGCTAGCACTGGTATAACATGATTAAAAAGGAAACCAAGTTCATGGTCAGTTACTAGCAGTCTTGATTAAAGATCAAAATCAAAGACTTCTCAGAAGTACATAAACCAATGCCATGATAAGAAGTGTATTTGCTTCGCATAGGTATAACTGATGACTTTCTGGGGAGGCATGTTGGTAACTATCTGTTAATGGAAAGCAAGGAAAAAAGAAATGCCTCAAACCACACCAAAAAAAGAGATATTGCCTCCACCGGGATAGCTTCATGAGTACTTGCAAATCAAGCCTCAACGTGGCCAATCAATACCACAAGCATTTGTTCATAGTCTCCAGTAGTGTCCTTGACAATGGCACGATGGAGGGGGACGCTATTCCTCCTCTGGTACTCCTCACTTATAAACTTCATGTCAACCTCTGCCCTGGTAGCAACCACTCTAATCAGAGCCCCTTCATCTGTTCCTCGCCTATTGATGGCTAGACAAAGAACCTTCTCAAAATACTTCTCAGGACAAGTTAGGCACTCTATTGTAGCTCTCAGTATAGCAAGAAACTCGTCTTTCGGATCAGTTTTCAAATCCTGCAAACACGAAGGATCAAGAATTAGACAATTCTTAATCTAGAACAGAGAAAAGTCAATATGTTCTGATGCATAGTACAAAGGTTATAGTCTGGAAGTGAATGAACAACTCGGAAACGGGTGATATTATTACATATCAATGTTTTAGAAACAAGACATCTCGAAGTTGCCCCTTCACAACATGACTGCTAACCAAAAAGAATGCTGCCCCTGCGCTCTTCTCCTTGAGAAGCTGTAAGCTTTAGACATATAGGTAAAAGAACATGAAAGGGCCATTTCATACAAATTCCAACTCACCTTGTTGATATCATTTCCAAACTCATTTTTGTAGTGATTCAGTGAAGCATTGACTTGTACTTTGCTCCCAGTAGCCAAAATCCTTATGAGATCCTCGTGGCTGTAAACCTTCTCTGAGATCTTCTCGTGGAGTATCTTAGCCTCTGCTTATTGCCAAAGTCATATTCACCTCATTTCCATCATAACGGCAGGAGCTCATGAGAGGTACCAGCAACTAGGAGACAGAGAAACCATATCAAATTAAAGTTCATTCGCAACAAGCAAGGAATTTACTTGCATCAATGCCTAATGAAAAATGAAATGATTTAGGATAGATGAGAATTATTTCACAGGTTGTCATAGGACTAATCTTTTGATGATGGACTTGGTTCTTCATTTGACAATGAAGTAGCGTACAGAGTTTCATGAAAACACCTTAAATAAATTGACAAATCAAAATATGGGGAACTGCTCTAAGCCACTCCACCATTCCAACAAGCATTCTCTGCATAACTCCAAAACTGTCTTAAAAATTGAATACCTCCAACTTATATTCCAAAACTTTCTGAATCAGACACATTTGATTTTACTTGCCTTCATCAACCACAAAGAATATTTCCCAGACAGCAATAAGAAATTGTTCTGAGTATCATATGGCTACATAGATTTCTTTGTACAGAGTACTTATTGCGAAATGTATGAACATAAGTTGCTGAGAAGAACAATCATCAGCATTGGAAAATGTCATGGAACATCTTGAGGCAAGTGTAAAAGCAGTACCTTACGAAAATCTCCAGCTGGGTGGTGAGCGACATCCTCTTCGAGTGACTTCTTGTATCAAGCATGATATGCTTGTCTTGCCATGAGCAACTGCTGCAGAGACGTTGTGCAGGCTATATCCATGAGAACCTGATCGCTTGTAGTCCATCTTTTAGTCGCTTCATTCACCAAGTATGCATCATGTTCAGCCGGATCAAGTGTCGAAAGGACCACCAGCCTCTGAAGGTATGGAAATTACAGGGATGCAAAGAATTTAGAAAATCATGTCATCTTATAGCCACGGCTTTATGAACGGAACGTAAAATCACGTTCATAATCAACGAAAATGTAGGAACAAATAATTGAAGAAGATCAGACCTCGAAATCATTGGTAAGTTCTCTGTCCAATGCCTTGAGGAGGTCCTCGCCGTAAGTCTCGGCATAGTTTGCCTAATCAGCTTCCTCCGCGCTGCATTCCTATGACCCAATATGGATATGATCAACTTCTCATTTGTTCCCCATCCTTCAAGATCGTTATATTAGGCAATAAAGTTTGACAATTTTTCGAGACCACGCCATATCCGGCGCTCAAGGTAGAGAACAATTTCTTTACTTGTAGCAGCGAAGGACATATTGCAGCTACAATGGGAGAATCAGGTCAGGGAAGTAACAAACCCAGAAATAGTTCGTTATAAAAACCGATCAACCCAAAAAAAAAAAAACAAAAAAGCACGAGCAGTCTAGAATGGATCGCCACCGAAAGATCACTCCGACCAGATCACGATCTCTACGCAGATCGTAGATCTAAACACAAGAAACGGGGCACGATCGTCGACGACCGAACGACACGCGATTAAGAATCCGAGAAGGCAGGACCAAGAAGATAGAGCGAACCTACAAAGGCTTTACGGAGCTGCTCGCAGTCATCGGCCGCGGGGGGCACTGGCTCAGGGACGGCGAGAGTCGAAAGCGTCGAGGGAACAGAAGATCGCCGGGGGTTGTTCGTGAGAGAGAGAGAGGGGAAAGAGGAGACAAAACGGGGGAGACAGAAAGTCAGCCTCTGCCTTGAGGAAGCGCGCACCGTTACATGGAAAGCAATAAGCGGGGAGGCGCTGCACGAGCGCCACGTGTCCATGCAACAACTCCGTCCGCTTTCCAGAAGTAGAAACCGGAGGGAAGTGGAGTAAGATGAGAGGGAGAGACGTCTCCAAGCGGCAGCGTCCAGGCCCGTTGGGCCGGATTTGGGCAAAATTTTCGGGTCCAGTCAATGGGCCGGGCCGGGTTCAGGACAAGGGTTTTTAAATCTGGCCCGCCCATGCATACGTTCATTTGAAAAACAAAAGTAAGAACTTCCCCAACTTTGAGAAGGCGCAGGGGCCACCGACTGGTATGATTTGATTTAGAGATTGGAGGACAATTAGAATTAAAAATCTGACCGGCCTGGAACAAAAATATTCCGAGGATTCTATCTATGTTCCATGGTGCCGGGGCTTGCTTTCCTGTTGCGATTTTAGTCTGATGCGAACCCCCACTGCATTAATTGATAACTTTTCCTTAATGTTCCAATTACCTCGCAGCTCTACTTGTCTGAGATTTGCCTCGCACAATTTTGGAATTAGGAGCTGAATTTTGGGAAGTTGTGCAGTGCTGAGTAACTGAGGAGAGTGCCATGATACTGCAAAAGCAGCTATAAGGCTCCTAGTGGCTGGTTAATGTTTTATAATGATGGTCCGGATAGTGTTGGAGCCTACAGGGATGTCATAAGAGATGAGAGAGGCAACTGTTACGGTCATAAGGTTCCCGCAATTAAAGGACCGTGCATGTTCAAGGAAGACCTCCCAAAATCGCTCAAGGTTCCTGCAAGAGCTTCCGGAATGTTCTAGGAATGGGCAAGATGATAATTGTGTTGAGGATCTAAAACTCTCTCAGCATAAATGCCGATAGGTGGCAAGTTAGAAGGCACGATTTTGTTCGTTGAATCGAAAGGCGATCAATGGTTATAATTTGAGGGCCTCAAGTATAAGAAGGGTGTCCGCCCCCTCATTGTATCCATCCAACCATTTCGTAATGAAGTTCCACTCTCTCAAAGCTTCTCTCTATAATCTGGGTGAATGAGCGAGTGAAGAAGTGATTGATTTGAGAAAACTTAGGTGCTCCAACAATTCGAGAAGATCAGCCCGTGAGGGACATCATTCTTAATTTCCACATAAAATTGAAAACAACAAGCATTATAATTGGGATTTTGGCCCCCTGAGGGACATCATTCTTAAGCCACTGAATAAAATCAAGACTTTTAACCTCCAATCCTGATAATAATGTTCCTCATCAACTAAAAAGCCATATATCTGCAACTTGTGGGCTAGAATATACGGAGCAAGCACAAAAAACAGCCGCAATGCTAAGCACATCGTAATAGACAAATTGCCCGACATAGCTTCAAGAGTACTTATGAATTATGCGTCTGGATGGCCAACCAGCACTTGAAGCATTTCAAAGCCTTATAAGTTTCATATCTACTTCGGCCTTCGTAGAAAGCACGTTGACCAAAGCCCCTCCATCCGGTTTTTGTACATTGAGGGCTAAACTAAGAATGTGTTCATTAAATTTAGAAAAAATGTTTTTGAAATTGTTTATTTGACCACAATACTAATGTTAACGCATCTTAGTTGTGTTTCCAAATAATGTATCCATCTAGATCACCTTTTCAATTCACGACTTCTACTATGGAGATAAAAAATCAAAAACTATGAATCTAAGCAGATCTTTTTTAATTATACTCTATTCCCACTGTATTTCAACCATTAAATGCATGTGACAATTGATGCACTATTATTGAACACTTTATTTTCGAAATTTAATGGTTGAAAAGCATTTTTAGGCTTGCTTAGGATTCTTAATTTGATCTAAGAAAATCATACTCTAATCTACACTTTTTATTTTATTTTATTAACTTATCAACATTCAACAAAAATAATTGGACCAAACTTCACAAAACTAGATGCCAACATACATCAATCGTGCTAGTTTGAGTTTATCACATTTTCTACCGTTAGTGTTTACGATTCAACATGACAAACCAACTTGTAACAAGCAAATGTAATAGCTATAAGAAATATCCCGATCTCATTATTTTTAAAGCTTTTTCTTAAGGACCGGCATCACAACTATAGGCCATCTCTTTCGGGATGGAATTGCAAATGACAATAATTCCCAAGTGCTTTCAAGTAACTAATGAACCATTACATAAATGGCTAATGGACTTGGCTAAGATAAATAAAGTACAAAAGACAGTTTTCTACATGCGCTGCAGCTAAAAGATTGAAATATCTCAATAAGTCAAGCACGTAGGATAAATTAGCTCTTCCAATTTGATGTCCTTTGATGCACTTAAAATCATGGAGCTATGCACTGATATTGCCCGAGAAACTTGTTGCATGGTTGGACAATGCTCCCATTTGGGATTTAAGCACGAAAATGCCAGCTTTGTCACCAAAGCCACTTCCCCTAGCACATTATCTTTTGGGTAAGGAATTCTTTGATCTAAAACTTCCTTCAATGGCCCAGAAGCTGCTGAATTGCTTGATGGTGATGAAGATGAGGACATGAGAGAAGAAAGGAGATCACATGGATGGCTTCCCATAATTACTTCCGGTGTCACCACTCCAAAACTATAAACATTGCATCGTTCACTTCCATTGTGTATGCGAGTTCTACATAGAAAAAATAGCAATTTTTTTTCTAGCTCTTATGCAATATATATGCTTTGTAAATCTAAACTGATTTTTAATATATCAAATTTAGATAATTAAGTATAAATCAATACATTCTTTAGATTCTGATGGGATTTAAAATATTCATTTTCTTTAGGAAAAAGTTTCACCTAAATCGGTGCCCCACATCTCAATTAATATTATCAAAGCTTCAAAATGCATGGATAGCATGGGAATCGGTTTTAAGAATTTAGAAGTTTAAAAGGAAGATAGTTAAGGATGAAGATCTCACGTATGATCATTTTCCTATCTATAAAAATGAAGTGAAGTGAAGTTTTGAAGAAACGAACTTACTTGGAGTTGCATATCCAAAGGTGCTTGCAAAGGAATTCCAATTGGATGAATAAGGTTGTAGAACCTTAGCCATGCCATGTGAGCTTCGTATTTTTCATCCAATAAAATGTTCTTGCTTGATATGTCTCGATTAACTACAGGAGGAGAGCATGCATGGTGCATGTAGGACAAAGCATAGGCCACACCGTTAACAACATTCACTCTCTTGTTCTAGTTAAATATTGTTGTCCCCTCTTCATTTTTCAGTACATCATTCAAGCTGCCACATTCCAAACTCATACACAAGAAATGAATGTCGAGAACTTGAGCATTTTGATGCTGAGCTTCGGTCAAAGCATGAATCTCCCTTGCAAATGCTTTCCGACTAGCCATTTTCATGTCCACTGCTTCCTGAAGTTTCTTTACAACAATAGTCTCACCAGTTTGCAGCTGGGCCTTGTAAACACTCCGATGTCCTCCCACACTTATGCAATATTTGGCATCAAACTCCTTCGTGGCTTCAATAATGCTCTCATAGACCATTCTTCCATCAAAGCTCCATATTGCCCACAAGTTTTTATTACTTCCATCAATTGAAGTAGCCTCTGTTTTCCTCTCTTTTGCGTCCAATACTTGAAGCTCCCACAACAACAAGCAAAGATAATATGCAGCCCAATGTAGGAACCAAAATTAGCAACAATTTTTTGTTTTTGTTTCTACCTTTCAATGTTGTTGCTGTATATGGGTTGAGACCAGCAATAACTCCGCACAAGTCTTTCTTCTCTCTCACAACTCCAATTGTTGCGTTATGAAATGCTAGGATGTTTGGTAAAGGACCCTCTAACTCATTATACGATATGCCAATGGATGTCAAGCTTGTCATATCATGAAAGGTCAACACAATTGAGCCCGACAGTTGATTATGTAAGAGGTTGAGTATTTCTAATATGTGCTATAGCCCAAGTTGTCCAAGTATTTCTCCTGTAAGTAAATTTTGACTTAGATTGAGATGTTCAAGAGATTGATGGTTGCTGATTTCGATGGGAATACTCTTTTCAAGATCATCCCTCCTTAAATTTAAGAACAGAAGGGTGGGGCATTCCTCAAGTTGCGTAGGAATTGAGCCAGTCAAGTTGTTTCCTGCAATGCTGAGTTTCTGCAGATTGGACAATGCTCCAAGTTCTTGAGGGATGTGGCCTACAAGGCAAATGCAGTCCAATGTAAGCTCTAGCAATAACTTCAAGCTGAGGTGGTATGGTACAACTGAAGAGAGGTCGGGTATGTACAATTGATTCATGTTTCCAAGCTGAGGTAGTATGGTACCAAAGATTTTATTGTAGGAGATTTTCAACCTCCTCAAATTTCTAAATTTGCCCAATGTTGGTGGTAGCTCACCGAAGAGTTCATTGTTGCTCAACTCAAGATAATCCAAGTAGGGGTGCACACCAAGAACATTGGTTATATTTCCCTCAAGTGAGTTATTGTGAAGCCTAACTCTATACAAACTGGAACAATTTTTCAAGCTTCCTGGGATGGGTCCAATGAATTGATTGTTAAATGTAATAAAATTCACAAGATCTTGGCTACTACATACCTCTTTGCAATTGGCCAACAAAGTTGTTTTCAGATAGCTCTAGGGATGTAAGGGATGTGAGATTATTTATCTCAATGGGAAGAAAGCCCCCCAGATTATTCATGTGACATCTCGAAATTTGGCCCCTGATTCGGATATATGAAATGGTTATTTTGTCGATACACTTATGGTTAATTTACTCGGAACTGATCACTCACGAGTTAACTAATCTATTAGGTGAGGCCGTTAAGTGATATAAATGCGACAGACTAGAGAATTCGATTGGAAATCGACCGCTTGATCATAATAATCGACAAGGGTCAATACGACACCGTTATAAATCGATTAGCGAACATATATAGGTCGATTCGATGGAATCACATAGTTGGACAGGTGGTTCCGCACGATTGCGATATTCACGTCGAACGGCAATAGCCCGATTTTTTATCGATATTATAATCGGGACACGTAATTGAACCTTCGCAATTTTATGGCAATCGAGAGTCGTCTACGATTCGGAGATGTACAAACGTGGATCGAAAATTATTGACCACGGGTCAAATGCACTAAAATCCCTAGAAGCTACCCGATAGGTTAGGTCGTATTAAAGTTGCGTTCGGTCGATTTTAACCATGAAATTGAATTCAGTTTCAAGAATCGGACGTTCGAGCGTGTCACGATTTATTTATTGGACGTCATCTCATCTTTCAGTGAACTTTCGTTGAGTCCGAAAATTTTGCGGAAAAATGATTTTTGGACAAAAAGAAAATAAAAAGGAAATTCGGATGGGTAGAGGAATTATGATTTTTCTACCCCAAAAAGCTCTAAATTAGGAAATTAGAGGAATTTGTAATTGGTTGGGCACATGACTTTGGGGCATGAAGACTTTGAGGCCATGTGATGATTATTAGATATTTTTCCTAAGCTTTTCATTGGTTATTCCCTTGACTTCTTGCTTCTTTCTCTCTCTCCCATTTCTCTCTATCCCTCGTGCACGCATAACCCTCCACCACCAGCAGACTGCCCATTTCCCCTCCAACCTTTCCTTCTTCTTTCTTGTTGCCACAACCTCCATTCTCCTTTCTACCTTCACGCCATCACCATCAGCCCACCACCCATCATCCTGACGCGACTCCTTGACAGCACCATTCCACCGTAGCTTCTTCACGTCACCACCGCACCGCCAGCCTCCCATCTTCCTCTCACGACTAGAAGCATCCCATAGCTCCATCTCCTTGCGCCAACCCCAACGCCACCCTCCACGTCCAGCATCCCGACTAACAGAACCCCCACCGCCTCATTGCCTATCCAGCCGGCCAGCAACCTCCGCGGCCAGCAACCTCCACGTCTAGCCCGCCAACAGCTGCCGTCCACCAGCTCATTGTCCAGCTCACCGCCCAAGCCAAGTCGAGCCTCCCTCGTTTGGCTGAGAGTTCATAGGGTCGTATCCACCGCCGTCGAGCCTCCATGCAAGTCGTGGTTGTCTCGAGTTTTCATCGCCGTCGCGTTGTCGTCGTTGAAAGCCCGCCATCGTCGAAAATCGTGAATTAACTCCTTAATCTTTTATTAGGCCATTAATTGCGCTTAAGGGGTGTTTAGATTAGTGCTAACATAGTTAGATTAGTGCTAAGGTGGATTAGTCTTAGTTAAGCCTAGTTTAGTCTTAATTGAGATTAAGAAGGGTTTAGATTAATTTTAATTGAGATTAGTTTAAGTAATCTCGATTAGTTTAATTAATCACGTTTAGATTAATTAATTACGTTTAACTTAATTAATAGTAATTTAATTAATAAATCATAATTAGTGTAATTAGTGACGGATTAGCCGTTTCGTAGAATTTTACGCTTGTTTTCTTGGATGCAATTATGCATGAATTTGAGTGCTACACGTACAATATTATGTTGTTTTATGATAATTATCTATTATTATTGCAAAAGATGGTTTTATGGGCATTTAAATAGAAAGAAAATTTAGGTGTTGGTTTGGACACCAAAACTCATTTGCTCAATAAAACAACAAGGTTTTAAACTTGGTGTGTGCAAAGTTTGATGGATTAATTTTGAGTACTTGAGCACATACAAATTTCTTTCCAAAAGTTTTAAAGAAAAGAAAAGGGGGTTACCAAAGATTGTTTCCAAAAAGGGTGGTTGGACAAAGAAATAGAAAAGAAATATGGTGTCGGGTTTGGACGCCAAGTTTTATGTGCTTGATAAAACCGTGAGGTTTCAAAGTAGATGTGTGCAAAGTTTGACGGGTTGATTTCAAATATGTGACCCGGTACGAATTTATTTCAGAACACTTTGAAAAAAAAAAAAAAAAAAAAGAGTTGCAAGGTTTATAATTTGAAAAGGGATTTTGGTGTTCTCGGCAAACTAATGGTAATAAAATGTCACGCCCCGATCCTCGAACGCGCGCCCATCCCTCACCTAGTCGATTAATAGTGACGTCCTAGGACGCATCACCGACCCTATCATTTTAATACGCAAGTGGAAGCATTTACTAAAATCCCCAAACAATAAAACAATGGGATAGAAAAGTAGGGTTGCAAATTTTGACACCAACACAATCCTTTTTATAAAGAAACAGGTATATATACACTGTCAAGTTGCTTACAAAAATATCGGCTTAACAAAAGGAACTGTCCTATGACACTCTAGTCAAACATGCTCGCCGATTCTTCGATCTCCACCTTCCCAAACTTCGGGGCTTCCAATCCTCCACCAATACCATCTAAGGACCCAAAAATGGTTATACAATAACCAGTGAGACAATGTCTCAGCGAGTTCTATTCCGTAAGACTCGATTAGAAGGCTAATATGCCGTAAGGGTTGCCTATGCACAACATAGATCAGAGGACTTCCTTAGCCTCAGACTCCACCTGCAATTCAATACAGTTCCAATAGGCACCCAGTCAATCAATTCACCACATCAGATCAAAGTATTAATCAATCAACCTAGTTGATTACATGTCATCACGACCCTTTCTTGGTCGGCTCATCTCATACTATCTATTAAGTCCTTTCATATCCGGACTGCTCTCTACTAAGCTGATAAATAACTAGTATAGCTCGCATTTGAGATGATCAGGTATACTGCTCTCTGCTAAGCTGACATATCGCCTGTAGGCCGATATAGTATACCGAAAATCCTCACTATTTTTTCGTCCAACATCTTCCAGGCTTTGATTATATTATGTTGTACTTTAGCTAGTACATCCATGATGGGATGCGATTGTAATGCACCGTTTGGCCTTGATACGTTACGATAGAAAGACACCATTTTGAAAGAGTGTGAATGAGTCATATAAAAGACTATGGAATGACAACCGTTGGAACGGTTGGTAGAACGTACACTCAAAATTTCTCTCCATTTTCTTGTCTCATTTCCATCAAAGAGAGAAAGCATTCCATTTCGCTTGTACAAGAACGGTTTGCATTTACGCCGTGGAAATCGGGTGCTTTCCTCGTGATTGCATTCAAACCAACATGAAGTAATTTTGTTCGTGATTCATCCACAATTCAATGTTCATTCCGGGGTTAATTAATATTTGTGCATCGGATAAAGGTAAGTTGTCTTCAGCCAACTTGAATTCCAACATTGGTATCAAAGCCCGGTCGTGATTTCTGCCTTATTCTCCATTGAATTTTCTCATTTATTATTTGATACCGAGATCATGAGTATGAAATCTGCACTGTTTGGATGTTCATTTCTCGGAATTGCAATCTGAATTGTCGAAAAATGAACCGAAGCGAAGAATGGGTTCGGGGTCGCATACACTCGTACGGTTTTGGCCATTTTTCGAAATATTTTTTTGGCCAAAATAAATTTTTAAATATACAGGGTGAAAGTGCTCGTTAAGATGAGTCCGACGGTGGTTCAAGTGTGACTGGAGGAGGCCGGACGCGCCCACATGCGCGGCTAGAAAGCCGCTGCGCGTGGGCGTCACGCGCCTAACGCGCTGGGAATGCCGGTGCGTGCGCAACACGCACCGGTCGGCGAAGCGACGAGTGAGCGTCACGCGCACGTTGGCAAAGCGACACATGCTGACGTCACGAATGACGTCATCCAACGGTCGGTAACCATGGGATGACATAATCGATGACATCATCGTCAGCAGCAGTTGGCCGACCGGATGCGACCCGACCTGCGACCCAACTCGGACTCGACTTGGACCCGACCCAACTGTTAACCGGTCAACAAGTCGGACCGGTGGTGAAACCGGTCGGACCGGTCAGTCTAGTCACTGGTTGGACGGGTCGGACCGGTCACTGGTTGGATCGGTTACACTGGTCGGACCGGCCAGGAGCCTTCTGGCTCACTAGCGCGTGCGCCACATGCGCTGCGCACTCAGGAGGCGCATGTGGGCGCGTGGTAGCTTTGATTGGAGCGTGGTCAGGGGCGTTTGGTTCATATGGATGTCCCCTACACTGTGGTATATTTATTTTACATTTTTGAATTTTATAAATGTATGAAAATGTGTAGAAAACCCTATATACGCGTATTTTTGGGGGTTTAATGGATAGTTTATTCATTGGTAGCTTGTATTTTCGTATATTTTAGGAAATACAGTAGCTAGCTTGTATGAAAATGATGTCATATATGCTATGTGGAGCTTGGTTTGATGGTAGCATGTATATAGTTTAATATACTTGCAATTTTCTAGTTCCAAGAAAATTCAAACAATGGTAGGAAATCCTTGTTTTTCCATTACATGTTAAATTGTGGTTTTGATTAGAGTTGATGCATGATTTTTTTTTTTGTAAGTTGATTCATATCATGCTATGCTTTTGTGTTAATGGAAAAATGTAGAAATTACATGAGGTCATGTAATTATTTTTTTTCCTAGTGGGAGTTCGTAGGTTTGTAGAATTCGAAGGAGTTCTCACCTAGAACTTTAAATTTGCGCAAATTAAACTAATTAATGATAATAGAACAATCGCACATAAAAGTTGATTGGGAACATAGTAAACTTTTGTTTCTGTGTGTTTTGTTGTATTATCATTAATTTAGTTTGTTTTTGCTGCAAATTAAATGTGTGATACTCTGAAAACTATGCTAGTATTGATTTTGCATTTATTATGTTAATGTGTTATAGCAATTGATTATGGCTTTGGCATCCAAGACCATTGTGGCTGACCTCAATAAGGGTAAGAAACTGAACAGTGACAATTATGATATTTGGCACCGAAAGGTTCAATACATCATTGAGGAGCAAGAGGTTTTGGAAACCCTCAACCACACCATGGAACTTCAGCTCAACACAGGAGAGATCTAGAAGCTTATCAAGCTTGGAAAAAGAAAAATAGCATTGCTCGCATAACGTTGCTGAGTTGTATGCAAGATGATCTCATGTGTGAGTTTGAAAGTTATGATAAAGCTCAAGCAATGTGGGTTGCCTTGATATATAAGTTTGGGGGTACATCTACCACTAAGTTGAGGAGACTTACCATCAAGTTTGACACATACCGAAAGCGCCCAAATGTAACGATGAGGTAGCATTTTCGGGAGATGTCAAACATGATTCGTGAGCTGAAGTCGACAGGTCACTCCCTTACCGATGAACAGCAAGTTCAAGCTGTTATAAGGTCTCTTCCTGACAATTGGGAGTATATGAAGATCAATATAACACACAATGAGAATATTGTCACTTTTGATGATGTAGTGCGTCATTTGGAATTAGAGAATGAGCACCTAGAGGCTGCAAGATCCTCTACCCATGCTTATGTTGCTGAATCGAATTCGCACAAAGCTTCGGGCTTCAAGCACAAAAGGAATTCTCTATTCAACAACGAAAGGAAGAAGACTGATCAGGCACCTAAGAAGACTAAGACCTTCCAACACAAGAAGCGTGGTGGGACAAAGGACAAGGCCAAGATAAAGTGCTACAATTGTGGCAAGATGGGTCACTTTGCTCATGAATGCACTGAGTCGAAAGAGGTACCCTATTATTTCATTACTTTAAGTAATGCTTTTGTTTCTAGTACTGTAATGCTTGCTGAATCTCATCCAATGTGGATTGTAGACTCAGGAGCAACAGACTATGTAGCTAGAGACCGAGAAGCATTTGTGGAGTATTGTTGGATACAGCTTGGACGAAGATGGATATATGTTGGGAATAACTCAAGAGTTGAAGTGAAAGGTATCGGCACATGTAAATTATTTTTACATGGTGGTCGAAGCCTATTCCTACATGATGTCCTCTATGCTCCGAATATTCGACGAAACTTGGTCTCTGTAGTTGTTCTTCTTAGCCTAGGTTATGTATTGAATTTTCATGGTGATTGTGTTGGCATTTTGTATGGAACAATTTATTATGGTTCAGGTCATGTATCGAATAGTTTTATGGTATTTGACATTGACTATGATCAGTACAATGTTAATGTTGATGGTTGTTTTTCTTTAATTGCATCTTCTAGTAATGTTGAGATTGATGCAAGTACTTGGCATGCTAGATTAGATCACATTAGGTTGCAAAGAATGCAAAGATTAGCTAGAGAAGGCCTTTTAGGGTCACTCACTAATGTTAATCTACCCGTATGTGAACATTGTCTAGCGGGAAAAGTAACTAGAAAACCATTCGGTAAAGGGACTAGAGCCGAATTTCCATTGCAACACATTCATTCTGACATTTGTGGTCCTTTGAATGTGAGGGCGAGGTATGGAGCCTCATATTTCATCACTTTTATAGATTACTTCACGTGTTTCGGTCATGTCTTTTTGATCTCACATAAGTCAGAAGCATTAGACTGCTTTAGACAATATATAACGATGATAGAGAATCAGTTAAATAAAACAATAAAGGCATTAATAACTGATCGTGGACGTGAGTATCTATCTGAGCAATTCAAGGCTCTTTGTGATGAAAATGGAGTTGTATGACAATTGATTATTCCTAGTACGCCACAACAAAATGGGGTAGCTGAGAGAAGGAATAGAACCCTATTGGAAATGGTTAGGTCTATAATGGCGCAAGCAAATTTACCTATCTCCTATTAGGGAGATGCACTATTGACCGTTGCCTATGTACTTAACCGAGTGCCCTCAAAATCGGTCACTTCCACCCCTTATGAATTATGGACTAGTAGAAAACTAGACTTGAGTATTCTACTTCCATAGGGATGTGCAGCTTATGTTCATGATTCTTCCCATAAATATGGTAAATTAGGTCCTAGAGGAAAGAAATGTATCTTTATAAGATATTCTGAACATTCCAAAGGGTACGTGTTCATAGGTGAACAAGCTGATGGGAGTGTGACCGAAATGGAATCACAAGATGTCACGTTCTTGGGGAACGATTTTCCTAGTAGAGGTGAGATTGATAAGGACTTCCAATTATATGAAATTGAAGATCATAATAACACACCCACTAATGTTGCAGAGGGAAATGAAAATTTACCTTAACATGCAAGACCTAGTGGGAGTGTTGCATCATCTGGCGAATTGAATTCAAAAGAAATTCAGTTGCATAAAAGTAATCGTAAAAGCATTCCTCGTCGTCATTTTGAGATTAAAGGGGAAGCATTTATGATTGCTCAAAAAGATGATGCCGAGCCTAAGACTGTTAAAGAGGCTCTCTCATCCTCTAATAAGGAAGAATGGAGAAAAGCTTTGGAAGATGAAATGGAGTCAATGAGGGCACATCATATCTGGGACTTGATTGATCTACCACCCAATCGTAAGGCCATTGGAAATAAATGGGTCTTTAAGATTAAGCAAAGAGCGGATGGATCCATTGAAAAGTATAAGGCTCGCCTTGTGGCGAAATGTTATACTCAACAATAAGGTATAAACTATGAGAAAACATTTTCACTAGTTGTAAGGTTTGCCTCAATACGCCTTATTCTAGCCATCATTGCACATTTGGACCTTGAATTACATCAAATGGATGTAAAGACGTCATTTCTCAATGGAGAACTAGATTAGGAAACCAACAGGTTTCATAGCTAAAGGTCAAGAATATAAAGTTTGTAAACCTCATCGCTCAATATATGGCCTTAAGCAATCATCTAGACAGTGGTATCTTCGTTTTCATCGAGCCATAACAACTTTTGGTTTCACGGTGATCGAAGAAGATCACTGTGTATATGTCAAGCGGTCCGAAGATAAATTTGTGATTTTATCACTTTATGTGGATGATATTATGTTGGTTGGAAATTACAAGGTTTTGGTTATCGCCATAAAACAATGGTTGTCCTCCAATTTTGAAATGAAAGTCATGGGAGAAGCTACTTATATATAAGGAGTTAAGATCGAAAGAGATCGATCAAGGAAACTTCTTACTTTATTACAAGAGTTTTATATTATGAAGATTCTTGAACGTTTCAATATGCAGCACTGTAATCCCATTGATACCCCTATCATACAAGGTGAAGGCCTAAGTACTGAAATGTGTCCTAAGACTCTAGAAGAAATTAAAGTAATGAAAATTGTTCCTTACGCTAGTGCGGTCGGAAGTTTGATGTATGCTATGATATGTACTCGACCCGACATATGTTATGTTGTGGGATTGGTGAGCCGATATCAATCAAATCCCGGTCAAGCATACTAGAAAGCAGTGAAGAGGATCCTGAGATACTTGAAGGGCACCATAAACTATCGACTTTGTTACCAAGGGAATGATTTACGCTTATTAGACTATTCAGATGCCGATTGAGATGGAGACCTAGATGAGCATAAATTGACTTATGGATATGTGTTCTTGCTAAATGGAGGTGCAATTTCTTGGAATAGCAAGAAACAGACATGCACGGCCTTGTCTACTATGGAGGCTGAATTTATTGCATGTTCTGCTGCAGTGCAAGAAGCAGTATGGCTAAAACGTTTCTTGGAAAATTTAGCCATTGTCACCGAGGTTCCAAGACCGGTGACAGCTTATTACGATAGTCAAGCAGCCATTGCCTAGGTGAAAGATCCCAAGTATCATGGAAGGACGAAGCACATTGACATAAAGAACAACTTCATCAGAGATATTATAGCGCAGAAAGAAGTGATCCTACAATACATTTCAACCTATAAAATGGTTGCTGATCCATTTACGAAGGCTATTCCTAGAGACATATTCTTGACACATAGGATGTCATTAGGATTGCGTAGAATGTGATATGTGTTATTGTAGAGGATCATTGGTTTATGTATTTGTGGACATATGTATTGTATTTGTTTGTTTATTAATGACTTGATGTTTCATCAATAAGTACAAATACATTATGAGACTAGCACATACACACATATATTATTGAAAAGTATGTTAGTAGGCAATGATTGGCTTACTCACACGAGCAATCACCTCAAGTGCTATAGTTAGCATGTTGAGATGAGACATTATGTACAAATAAATGCTAAAGAGTAAGTTTAGTACATAAAATAAGATGTCGCCTTGATTGAAGTCAAAGATGAGGTTTGTGATTTGTTTATAATAAGACCAAACATGATAGTCCCATAATCATATATGCCTGAAAGATGCTAGATGCGAGTACTTAATTGGGTGCTATAGAAAGCGAGCTGATATAGCACTCGAGCTAAACATGAGTACGTGAGGAGCACGTGACTATGTTTAGGCTAAGATCCGTATAGTGGATATATTTAGTAAATGATATACGCTTTTATCAAAAGAGAAATCCACTATAGCAAGTAATTCATACTACATGTGCATTGTATGACCGACAAGGGAATATGAGTAAAATTATCTCTATTAACTTATCATGTGAGCCCTTGAGGTAATTTATAATTTACCTCATTTTGTGCCCTATGTTACTTCTGACTATGTTCTCGAAGTGAAAGATCAATGTTGCTACTTTAGCATGTTATCGGCGGTCATGAATGGATATGGCCTTATGAGACGTGTCTAGGAAAGCAGTTGTTCTAAAATGGAGAGAGACATGAGTGCGAAGGAAGATTATTGTTGTTTTACATCTATCACATGTATTTATTGGTCGACCAATTATATCGCCTTATGTGGTTGCGGATATAATTGTAAATACATGGTGTTTTGAGAATAATCAAGTATAGCCTTTAAGGGATAGGTATACTTGGATTGATGTAACAAAATATGTCGAGGGCACCGTGAGACATTGATTGTTTACTTCTTTTCGGGGTTGTAGCCATTATGTCATCCCTAACAGGTGCATAATTTGAGCTCCCAAGTGCAGGTGTACTCACTAGTCGCACGGCTTACTTGCTAGTATAAATTATTTTGTAAAGTTGATGAATGTTGAATGCCTTATATTTTTGATAGAGAGCTATCAAGCCCATCATGTCCGAGTGGGAGATGTTGTACTTTAGCTAGTACGTCCATGATGGGGTACGATTGTAACGCACCGTTTGGTCTTTATACGTTATGATGGAAAGACACCCTTTTGAAAGGATGTGAGTGAGTCATATAAAAGACTCTGGAATGACAACCGTTGGAACGATTGGTAGAATGTACGCTCAGAATTTCTCTCCATTTTCTTGTCTCATTTCCATCAAAGAGAGAAAGCATTCCATTTCGCTTTTACAATAACAATTTGCATTTACGCTGTGGAAATCGGATGCTTTCCTTGTGATTTCATTCAAACCAACGTGAAGTAATTTTGTTCGTGATTCATCTGCAATTCAACGTTTGTTCCAGGGTTAATTAATATTTGCGCATCGGATAAAGGTAAGTCGTCTTCCGCCGACTTGAATTCCAACATTTTATTTTATTAAAGTCTCCAATCCATCCGTTAAAGACCTTGAAGGAGATCAAGCTAGTCATTTGAGAGTAGGCGAAGAACCTTGTCAGAATTGGAATTGCCCATACAATCATTTCTTTTGGCATTAGCAAGTTTCCTAAACTAGAGTTCATTGCAGTTGTCAACTTACTGATATTAAAAGTGTTGGTTGCTTTTCTGATTTCATATAAGAATAAATATGGATTAATCCGAGAGAAGGGACACTACCTCCATGAAATGAATTCAAACAATTAAAGAACTATCTAATGCCTTGAGGAGGTCCTCGCAATAGGTTAGCTAATCAATTTCGTCTGTGCCGCATTCCTATGAACCAATATGGATATGATAATCATCAAACGAAAGATTATATTAGACAATAAGTTTCACACTTTTTTGAGACCACACTACACCCAAGCCCAAGGTAGAAAACAATTTCTTTACTTGTACCAGCGAACGACATTTTGTAGCTAAAATGGAAGAATCAAGTTGAATTCAAAAGGAAACAAACCCAAAAACAGCTCCATCTTAACAGCCGATCACCCAAAAAAAAAAAAAAGCACGAGAACTCTAGAACAGATCGCCACGAAAAGATCACTCTGACCAGACCACGATCTCCGAGCATATCGTAGATCCAAACACTGGCAATGAAGCATGATCACCGACGGCCGAATAACACGCGACAGGAGTCGGAGGAGGCAGCACGGAGAAGAGAGAAAGAAAGGTGGTGAGGAGATGGCACAAGCCTGCAAAGGCTTTCCAGAGTTGCTCACAGTCATTGGTCATGGGGGGCATCGGCTCCGGGACTGTCGGAGTCAACATTGTTGAGGGAACAGAAGATCATGGGGGTGTGTTCGCGTTGAAGCGAAAACGAGAGGGAGAGGAAGAAGTAGACAAAAACAGGGAGAGAGAGTCAGCCACACTAGGCTTTCAAGAAGTGCGCAACGTAATATTGAAAAGCAATAAGCTGGGTGGAACCATATGAGTGCCGCGCGTCGGTGCAATCATAGCATCCAAGAGAAAATGTTAGTTGTGTTTAATATGCCATGTATGATGATATAATAACCCACACATTGATCGACACGTGGCAAATTTAGGCCCACCTATCAGTTGAACCAACAAAATTTCTCTCTTCGTTGACCCTCAATCTTCCTCACCTTTACTCTCTCTCCTCCCCTCCGTTTCTCCCCGCAACTCTCTTTATCCCTCTTCTCTCTCTACTTCTCTTTTCTTTCCTCTTCTGTTTGCCATGGCTCGAGCTCGAGTTAGCTCATGACCGCTTCAAGTCAAGGAGGGGCGGCACACTACCAGATGCAATGATAAAGGGTGATTCGGTGGGAGGTCGAGTGGTTGAGGAGTATGGAGATTGCGTCGAGCTTCGTTTGCGATGAGATGGCTTGAGGCCAAGCTCGAAACTTGAGCGCTACCCAAAGCTTCAGGTTTGAGGTCAAGCTTCATGGCCAAAGCGGCCATGGATGAGTGTCATCCATGGCTGGTCGTGAGCATCATCCATGGTGGATGGGAAAAAACAATACTAATGGATCACTAGTATACCCGAACAAATTAATGAACAAACAGACAAGCGAGCGTAATACAGCAAGAACGGATGAGGACGACCCAGGTGACGAAATTGCATTAAATAACGAAATCAAAACTGACCTGATATGCCTACGCATTCATTTACAAAACCCATCTGCCCATTTCCTCCTCCTAGCTCCGTGTTCGACCTCGCCTACTGAGATTCTTCAAGAAAGTTCGAGGTTTTATTTTTCTTTTCATCTGTGACATCCTGATTTTCGATTTTGTTTTTGACTAGATGAATTGGGCTTTTCATCGACGCACCTATAGTCTTTTTTTCTGAGCTGATTACTCATGAGATAACTAATCTATCAAGTGAAGCCATTAAGGAATCTAAGCGCAACAGACTTGAGAATTCAATCAGAAATCGATTGCTCGACTGTGCTAATCTATAAGGGTCAATACAGCACTATCAAAATCGATTAGAGACCGGAGATAAGTCGGTTCGATAGAGGCATGTAATTAAAGTGTGGGTGATTCCACCTAATTGTAAAATTCTCATCGAATGGCACTAAACCGATTTTCTGTCATTTTTGTACCTTGTGCTCGTATTTGAAACCTCGAGATTTTCCGACAACCTAGGGTCGCCTATGAGTTGGAGATGCACAATATGGATAAAAAATAATCGACCGCGGGTCAAATGCGCTAAAAATTCCTAAAATCTACCAGGTAGGTTAGGTTATACTAAAATCGCATTCGGCTGAAATTAACCACAAAATTGAACCCAATTTCAAAAATTGAAAGTTCTGTCATGTCACAATTTATTTTAGAAACGTCAACTCATCCTCCGAAGAATTTTCAGTGAGTCTAGATTTTCAGTGAAAAATCAAAATTGGACGATTTTGGATCGGGAAATTTAGAGGGCCGTTTTTGTGTGAAGTTTTGGCAATCAAGATGGATCACTTTGTGAGGGAAATTATAGAATTGAGTGTGGACTTCATTCTTGGCATTTTGGTTATTGAATTGGATTGATTTGGAGAGAAATTGAATTGAAATTGAAGTTGGATACTTGGGAATTCGTATGCCTAGGTGGGGTGCAACATTTCAGCACCATACTTGGCTTCTTGGAGAAAGATTGATGAAGGAAAATGGCTGTGGATGAGATTGCAGCAAGTGGGGGCCAAGTGATGAGTGTTTTGGGATATTTGTGAAGACTTCTGAGGCTTTTGTTCCCCCCTCCAGCTGCAGCTCTCTTTCTTGTTCTTCCTTGCTCCTTTAATCTCCATTGTTGCTGTTTTGAAGAAGAAATCCAGCTAGCAAACTAGAGAAATCAGCCAGCCCTTGTCGTTGACCGCCCGACACCGTAAGTCGCCCACACACCTTCTTGAGCCCGCTGGAGTCGTCGCGCCGTTCTGCTCACGCGTCAGTCCATCCATGCGTCCTGGCCGCCCATCTCGGACCTGCTCGCCGTCCACCTAAGCTACTCCAGCCACCTATAGTCACCGTCGAGCCCCTCCATCGTCCATCCAAGCCGCTTGGTCCATCTCCTCGCTGTTTCAACCAAGCCGAGCCTTCAGTCCAGCTCAATTCTTCCAGAATAGAACCGAGCCAAGTAGTTTCGCTGTGGGTTGTGTAGGCCTTTTTCGGGCCTCATTAGGTGTCGCTATAGGCTTAAGTCTTGCTCACCTCTACGTCGCCGTCACCGTGAACTCATTGGCTCGTCAAACCGGTGAGTTTACTCTCTAAACTCTACTTAGGGCTACTTAGGGAGTTAATTATGCTTATGGTAGGATTAGATTAGGCTAAGCTTGGGTTAGGTGGTTAGATTAGTGTAATTAGTGATTTAGTTGGTTAATTAAGCTAATTACGTTGTTAGATTAGATTAGTTAAGGGCTAATTAGATGGCATGATTTAATTAGCATAGTGCATTATTTTCTAATTCCAATTAGGTGGTTAGATTAGTGTTTAAAGCTTATTTAGTGTTTTATTGAATTAAATTACATTTATTTAATTAATTTTTTAATTTATTTAATTAGTTAATATTTTTTTCAGAAATTATACCGGGATAGCTGGTTGTTAGAATTTTGTGATGATTGTCGTGGTGTAATTAGTTTATGCAATTTAGTGCTAATTTATACAATTGGGTGATGATTATTGATTTTCAGTTATTATTTCAAAATTATGAAATTTTGGTATTTAATTAGAAAATACCGGGTGTCGGGTTTTGACACCGAAAATGTTTTTAAGTACTATATCAAATAGTGGGATTTTAAAAGGAATGATATCAATTTTTATGGTTCGATCTAATTGTGTACCCACACACGATTATTTTACCGAGTGTTTTTAATATGAAGAAAATAAGCCAAGTACATTATCTTAGTTAAGGCATTTGAGTGCAAAACACAATGTCCTTGATCGGGATTGGGTGAATGTGTGATGGTTATGAGAACCCGTCCCCGATATGCGTCGGGTGGACATTGCTCCTACATGGAATGCCCCTCACAACAGATGCTGGATCACGGTAGAAGCCGGATCGATGCTCTTTCGAGAATGCCGTCTAGAGGTAGACGTTGCCGTGCTCAAGGGATGAGATGATGCCTGGCTATGCTGGAAGACCGCTGAACTTCAAGTAGGCCGTGCCCGTGGGGCAATAATCAATTGGAACGCATGATAGAGTGATTTAGACAGGCCTGATTATGGGATAAAATTGTGTGGCACGGAATGGGACGTTATAACGACTTGGCCTTATAATCGAGACTCTTGTGTTTGATTGTGATATGAGTGAGACGTTCCAATTGATGTGTGCATTTACTATATGCATCTCTTATATGAATTGTACTAACGTGTACAGAGGTGCTGAGACAAGGTGAGTCTTCTGTGATGTGTGGTTGGATTGCTTCTAGGCGTATTACCTTCCTAATCGAGGTTCAAGGCGTGAACTCGCTGAGACATTGTCTCACCCCATTGTGGTTTAACTTTTTACAGGTCCTTAGATGGAGGCTCGTCCAGTTCGTTTTGGACAGCCGCGGGGGTATAGTGAGCAGAGGACTGACGTTCCTATCCCCGGGAGTCCCTGGCTCCATGAGTTCATTGTGACCACTATCTTGGTCGATGAGTGCCTACCACAGTTGGTACCTCATTGATTCAGGGCGTGGTTTCGCCATGGGCCTAACAGGGAATGGGAAAGTCCCCTTTAGGGTTTCGATGTACCCGCCGTAGCGGGCGAGGGAGTAGCTATGACATCCTGATTTTCAAATTTGATTTCAATTGAATAAATCGGGCCTTTTATCGACACGCCTATAGTGTTATTCTCTTAATCGATCACTCATGAGATAATTAGACAATCTGCGGAAGTCATTAAGGGATTTTAATGCAATAGACTTAAGAATTCGATCGGGAATCGACTGCTCGACCGTGCTAATCTGTAATGGTTATTATGGCATAATTAAAAATCGATTAGAGACTGGAGATACGTCGATTATACAGAGGCGTGCAATTAAGTGTGGGTGATTCCACCTGATTGCAAAATTCTCGTCAATCGGCACTAAATCGAATTTCTGTCGTTTTGGGTACCTTGTGTCCATAATTGAAACCTTGAGATTTTCATAACAACTGACAGTCGCCGATGTGTCAAAGATGTATATTGTGGCTCAAAAATAATTGACCATGGGTCAATTGTAATAAAAGTTCCTAAAAGCTGTTGGAAAAATTCTCTTAAGGTATTTTGAAGTCGACAAAACATTTCCATCAGTCTAGTCTGAAGACTTGCAAACTCTACTGGCAAAGTCTGAAGACCAAAGTCTGAAGATATCAAGACTCAAGTTTCAAAGTCTACTCTCATGGACAGTTTCCAAACCGACAAAGTTAAAACTTCTATTCTGATTTTATCTAGTATGGTTTTGACTCCAACGGTTGAAGAATATCTCTCGACTGGATTGAGCACTACAAGATCTTATATTCATATTCGAATAATCTAGATTCTCTAGATTCACAACTTATATTTGGAAGGTTGTACTTATGGAAACCAAGATCCTGATTGTATGGGCGAGCAGGATTGATGGGCTATCAACACTTGCCTTAAAGAGCTCGAGATCTTTCTAAATTGATTCTGTTCAACGGGTTGATTGGAAGAACTCCTTTGGAAGGTGCCAACGGTAATTGAGGCATGAAGAAGTATTTAAGGGAGACGCTCAAGTTGTTGAAGGGTGCCAGATAGAAAAATTCCAAAGTCTGAATCTCCTTATTATTTTGTGATCTTATTCTTCGAGCTTTATTTGTAATCAAAAGAGAGACTAAAGTGTGGTGAGACCTTGAGGAAGTGTAGAAGAGACTCTACATTGTGGAATCAAGGGCGTGAGATTGTAAATTCTCTTTTTGATTCTTAGTGAAATCCAGCTAGAAGGGCTGTTCGTGCGGGAGAGTGGACGTAGGCTTAGTCTAAGCCAAACCACTATAAATCTGGAGTCTTGATTCTCTATCTCTAATCATTTTACTTTATATTGCTTTCACTTGTAGTGATTATTGTTTTCAAATCCTTAATCCCTCATCAAAGAAATTATCTATACGTCCTGTTATTTTTATAAAATCATCTTAATCACCTATTCACCCCCCTCTAGGTGCCCGTACTAGTTCTAACAAAAGCTACCCGGTAGGTTAGGTCACGCTAAAATCGAGTCAGATTGAAATTAACTGCGAATTTGAACCCGATTTCAGAAATTGAAAGTTCTGTCGTGTCACGATTAATTTTAGGAATGTCGACTCACTCTTCGAAGAATTTTAGGGGATTCCGAGATTTTTACATAAAATCGATTTGGACGTTTCGTAAAAGAACGAAAATTTGGACTGGCCAAATTAAAGGGATTTTTGGCCACCTTACTGAGCCATTAGGTGATGGGGACTTGCACAAATTTTTTGGGCTTTTTCTTCATCGAAATTAGACTTCAAATTGGGGAATTTGTTGAAGAAATTGAAGTCCCAAAAGTGAGTAAATTCGGAATTAGGAAGAGGGCTGCATTTTTGGCTTCAAAATTGAATTATTTTGTGGATTTATATTGTAAGAAAGTAATAGGGGGACCAAGCATTTAATTACATGGATATGCTTTGTTGACTTTCCCTTCCCCCTCTCACCATCTTCCTCGGCACACCCATCCACCGCCCTCTCCCTTCGTGTCTTCGATCTTCTGTCTTCACTTTTATTTCCTTGCAAACTGTCTCCCCATCGCCAGCCCACCATCGTCCGCCCACCTGTCCTTCTTCACCCACCGAAGCTGCTCTACTACTTCGTGTCTCCGTTCAGCCCACCAAAGTCAGCACCAACGGTCGGTTGACCACATGCTTCAATGCCACACACCCCCATGATCCCCTCTCCTTGCCACTTGTCCCCTTCGACTGAAGCAGCAATCGGATATGCTGCAGCTGTCGTCCAAGTCCACGCATCCCACCGAAGCTGCTTCTCCTTCCATTGTGGTGTCCACACATCTTCATCGGTCAACCATCGAAGCCAGCTTTGACCGCCCATTCTCCTCTGCCTAGTTGTGTGTGGCCCATTCGAAGCACGGGCCTTTCTGCCCGTTCAGCCGCAAATTTCCAACCCTTAACCGTGAGCTTTGCGGGCCATTTTTCAGCCCGGTTCATGCCCCGTTGGCGTCACCGTTTTGGAATTTATCACTCGCCATCGCACCGCCGTTGACATGAACTCAACAACTCGCAAATCTAATGAGTTAACTCACTGAACCTTGCTTGCGAGGTTAATTATGCTTATGGGGTAATTAGTTTAAGTTAATTAAGGTTTATGTGGTTAGTTAGATTATACTAGTGATTTAATTATCCAATTTTGCATGTTAGGTTGTTAGATCAGATTAACTAAGACTTAGATAGGTTGTATTAATTATCTAGATTGGTTCGATAATTTTTTGCACCCATCTCGGTATTTAATTGGGCAATTTCGGCCTAGGTTAGCAATTTTGGCATTAAATTGAATTATTTAATTAATTTTGATAATTATTTAATTATTAAATATTTTCCGAAAATTAGACCGGGATAGCCGATGACCGGAATTTTGTGCTGGTTGCAATGGTGTGTTCAATTTATGTAATTGAATGTTAATTTGTGCAAATTAAGTGCTGATTGGATTTTTGGTAATTTATTCCAAAAATAGTGAATTTCAATATTTATTCAGAAAATCTCGGGTGTCGGGTTTTAACACCGAAAATAGTTTTATTTACTATATAAAGCAATTGGATTTTAAATTGGAGGATATCAATTTTTCGGAGTCGATTTGACCGTGTACCTACACACGATTTTAATGGACGCATTTGAGTGCAATGCACGGTGTCCTAGGCTGAGATTGATTGGTTGTGTGTTGGTTAATGAGAACTTGTCTCGAGCTTTTAAGTCGGACGTTACCCTATATGGGATACCCATTCATTGGGACTTGGGTCGTAGTAGATTTTGGACCTACGCCCCTTCGGGAAAGCCGTCTAATTGAGAGACGTTGCCGTGCTCAATGGGGGTGAGACGAAGCCTAGTTACACTAGAAGACACCGAACTTTGGAGTAGGTGGTACCCTTGAGGGGTGAAGTTAACAATTGGAATGCATGGTTGAATGAGTTAGATGTCCCTGATTATGAGACAAAACTGTGTGGCATGGTATGGGACATGTGATAACGATTTGACCTTATAATCGGGACCCTTGTGATTGATTAAGTGGATGAAGCATTTCAATTGTTGTATGCATTAATTATATGCATTTGGGATATGAACTGTGCTGACATGTAGGAAGGAACTGAGGTGAGGTAAGTTCCCCGTTCTAATTGTGTGGTTGTGTGGCTAGGCCACCCTTGGCATATTTCCTTCCTAATAAAGATTTAGGGGGTAGACTTGCTGAGATATTGTCTCACTAGTTATTCTATAACAATTTTCAGGTCCTTAGATGGTGGTCGTGGAGGACCGAAGCCCCGGAGTGTAAGGAGGTGGAGTCTAAGGGATCAGCGTATGTGTCGTACTAGTATGTCGTAGGATAGCCTCTTTTGAGATTCGATCTTTTTGTAGGCTTTTGACCAGACTCGTTTTGTATATAAACCTTGTTGTTTATAAAAGTGTGCTTTTGTGAAATGTTGCCCTGCTTTCCTATCCCATGTTATTTGTTGTCAAAGGTTATTGTTTTGCTTTTGCATGTGCATTAAAAATGAAAAGGTCGGCGACTCATCTTGGGAAGTCGCAATTGTATCAACCGTAGTGGGATGTGCACGTGATCGAGGGTCGGGGCGTGACAACCCCGTTTAGTGGTATCAGAGCAAGGTTTGTGTTTGGAGTGATAAGGTGCGATGACTCATGGGATAGTTAGTAGGAAAAGCCACATTTAGTTTGCTGATGCATGTGAGTGATAGTTGATTGGTAGCTTGTTTGTGGGGTCACTCAAATTTTAATCTGGTGTTGGAATTGGAAAGCATGTTTCTATAAACAATCCGCGGGATGAGTAACCAGGAGCCAAGGACTCCTAGGAAAAGTGCAGTAGGCCCTACGACTCGGGGTAGAACGCTAACAAGAGTCGGTACCCGAGGTGGTTGTAGTGGAGCACAGGCTAAGGCCAGCACAAGTGAAGTAGCACCACTGCCAATTCCACCGGTTGGTGCTGGGGTAACAGCCCCTAACAATCCTAGGTTCGAAGGGATCATATAGGCGCTTCAAAAGATTGGAGTTCTAATGGTGTAGTAGGCCCAGAATCAAGCCGTCGTTATTGCCGCAGCCGCTGCCACACCTGCTGAGGTTCCACCGAGGATTGTGGTTGCCGAGAGACCAATTCATAAGCTCATTGAGCAATTTCTGAAGTCGAACTCACCGAGGTTCATAGGAACAGGAGATCCCAAGGCTGCAACCTTCTGGATACAAGATTTGCAGAAAACAATTGCATTGTTGAGGTGCACTGAGGAAGAAAATGTCACCCTTGCAATATATCAGCTGCAGGGGATTGCTAGTACTTGGTGGTGGGCCACCAGAGAAGAGGTATTCCTAGAAGGTGTGCATCTGGTGTGGAACACCTTCTTTAGAGCATTCAACAGCAAGTATTTCTCCAGTCGTGCCAAGGATCAAAAGATAGCGAAATTTTATCGCCTTCGTCAAGGTCTAATGATTGTGGACCAGTACGAGGCGAAATTTGCTGAGTTATCACAATACGCTCCAAGATTGATTGAGGATCCCGAGGAAAAAGCAAAGAAGTTTAGGGATGGCCTTTGACCGGAGCTGAAAAATCCGCTGGTACTGTTTGATATAAAGAACTATAATGAGTTGTATGTACGAGCCCAACTGATTGAGAGGAATCTGAACTAACAAGCCACCGCATCTGGGTTGGGTTTGGTTCTAATAGAGATAGAAATATGTTTGGAAAGAGATTGATGATTGGAGGAAGGTATCCTGTTCCACTTAACAGGAAGGGTGGGATAAGAAAGTCATCGAATCGATTTAGAGTGTGTTGTTCCTGTGGAGGAAAACAAGGAACAGCCCCGTGTCCAGCTAAGATGGGTGCTTGCTTTTTATGTGGCTAGTAGGGTCACATAGCCAGGAACTGTCATAGAAGACAAGCGGCATTACAGTTACTGCCGCCGCCCCTAATGGGTCAGATCCAAGGAATCGCGCCGCCGAATACATCGCAAGGTGGTTTGAACCGACCTCCAGCTCAAAGAAGGATGTATGCTATCACGAGAGGACAAGCAGAGGATGCGCCTAATGTGATCACAGGTACGGTCTCGTTGAACGACCACACTACTTATGTTTTATTTGACCCTAGAGCTACTCATTCATTTATAGCTGAGCAGTGTGTTAAGTTGGTAGGATTGATTCCTGAGTTGTTGGAGTTAATGGTCAGTATATCGACACCGTTAAAGGATAAGGTGATAGCTACAGTGGGTTATCCTAGTTGCACGTTAGTGATTGATGAGCAAGAGGGGAAGATAGACTTGATAGTTCTCGCCATGTATGACTTTGACCTTATAATTGGCATGGACTGGCTCACCAAGCAACGAGCTAAACTGGATTGTTATCGTAAGGTGATTCAGTTCAACCTGTTAGAGGGTGAGAGCGTCGAGTTTATTGGAAGTCGAGGATGACCCTTGATTACCTTAATGTCGTTGCTCATGGCAACCCAGTTGTTAGATGGGGGTTATTAAGGTTACCTAGCGACTATCGTGGATATGACAGTTGAGGAGTAGAAGATAGAAGATATTACAGTGGTTCAAAAATTTTCAGATGTATTCTCGAAAGAATTGCCAAGTCTGCCGCTAGAGAGAGAGATATAGTTTGTGATTGAGTTAGCCCTCGGGATTGAGCCAATTTCTAAGGCTCCTTACCAAATGGCGTTGTTAGAATTGAAAGAACTAAAGGTGCAGATGCAAGAATTGTTGGATAAGGGATTCATACGTCATAGTGCATTACCTTAGGGAGCACTAGTACTATTTGTAAAGAAGAAGGATGGTTCGTTGCGCCTGTGCATCGACTATCGTCAACTCAATCAGGTGACGATCAAGAACAAGTATCCATTGCCGAGGATCGATGACTTGTTTGATCAGTTGCAAGGAGTGTTGATATTTTCTAAGATCGACCTGGGGACGGGATACCATCAGCTAATGATCAGAAAGGAGGACATACCGAAGTTAGCGTTTCATACTCGGTAAGGTCATTATAAATTCACAGTCATACCGTTTGGATTGATGAATGCTCCAGCTACTTTTATGGATCTGATGAACCGAGTGTTCAAAGAATATTTGGATCAGTTCGTGATCGTGTTCATTGACGATATCCTAGTGTACTCGAAAGGTCCTTAGGAGCATGAAAGGCGTTTAAGGATGGTATTCCAGACTTTGAGGATTCACGAGCTGTACGCTAAGTTTAGCAAATGCGAGTTTTGGCTAATTCGTGTTGCTTTTCTAGGTCACATGATTTCAGGAGAAGGAATCTCCATGGACCCCGCTAAGATTGAAGCAATGATCAACTGGCCAAGACCAACGACGATGATAGAGATCAGAAGTTTTCTGGGTTTAGCAAAGTATTACAGACGGTTTGTGGAAGAGTTTTTAATGTTAGCTTCACCCTTGACTTGACTGTTAAAGAAGGAAGAGAAGTTTGTATGGATAGACAAGTGCGAGTGTAGTTTGTAAGAGCTTAAGCAGAAGTTGACTACCGCACCTGTATTAACCATACCATCTGATCTTGGAGGATACGAGATCTACAGTGATGTGTCATTTAGAGGACTGGGTTGTGTGTTAATGCAGCATAGCAGAGTTGTTGCATACGCGTCCCATTAGCTAAGACCTCATGAGCTGAACTACCCGACGCATGACTTGGAATTCACAATGATTACTTTCACTTTGAAGATTTGGAGACACTATTTGTGCGGAGAAAGATTCCAGATCTTCACTGACCATCAAAGTCTCTAGTATATATTCTCTCAGAAGGAGTTGAATATGAGACAGTGTCACTGGATGGAACTCTTGAAGCACTATGATTGTGATATTCTGTATCATCTTGGAAAGGCGATTAAAGTCGTTGATGCGCTGAGTCGAAAGTCTTCGGTAGCACAGATGTTGATCAAGGAATGGACTTTACTTAAGAAGGCTCGAGATTCGGTTTTCAAGTTTGAGGTAGGCCACCTGTCGAACCTAATGGCCACCCTCAGAATTGAGTCGGATGTTCAGATCATAATCAAGGCACTTCAGCTGACAGATCCAGATGTTCAAAAAATCCTGCAGGAGGATACCGAGAAGAGGAAGACTGACTTTCAGATTTTTGATGATGGAACACTGAGATTCGGAGGACGATTATGTTTACCTAACAATGCAGCGCTTAAGGAAGAGATTTTGTCGGAAGCTCATCGTAGCAGTCACAAGATTCATCCTAGTAGCACGAAAATATATCAAAATTTGTGCAACATTATTGGTGGTCTGGTATGAAAGCGGACATCACCAAGCATGTCGCCAAGTGTCTGACATGTAAGTAGATAAAGGCATACATTGTAAGTCGGGAGAATTTCTGCAGCCTTTCAAAATTTTCGAATGAAAATGGCAACATATCATAATGGATTTTGTGACGAGCTTACTAAGGAGTCAGAGAGGTAATGATTCCATTTGGGCAGTGGTCGATAGACTGACGAAGTCAGCTCACTTCATCGCAGTGTGAAAGGACCTTGATTTGGACAGGCACGCAGAGTTGTACGTGCATTAGATAGTTCGTCTGCATGGAGTGCTGGTGACAATTACATTAGACTGAGACCCGAGGTTCACGGCTACCTCTTGGAAAAGTTTGTAGAGTGCCTTAGCAACGAAGCTGCAGTATAGTACGACCTATCATCCTCAAACAAATGGCCAGTCTGAGAGGACGATTCAAACCCTCGAAGACATGCTGCAAGCTTGCATGTTGGATTTCAAGGGAAGCTGGGAGGAATAGCTTCACTTTGTCGAGTCTGCCTACAACAACGACTACCAGCAGAGCATTCAGATGGCTCCTTTTGAAGCGTTGTATGGCAGAGCGTGCACAACACCAGTGTGTTGGGATGAAGTCGGGGAAAAAACATCACAGGCCTAGAGTTAGTTCAGCAGTCAATGGATGCAGTTGCTATCATTAGGGACAAATTAAAGACCGCTCATAGCCGCCAGAAAAGCTACACCGATAAGCGTCGAAGACCATTGGAATTCCAAGTTGGTGATCACGTCTTTCTGAAGGTCTCAACAATGAGGGGTACTTCGTGCTTTGGCAACAAAGGAAAGCTGAGTCCGAGGTACGCACGTCCATTTGAGATTCTTGAGAGAATCGGGATCCTAGCATATTGTCTTGCATTACCGCCGAAGCTGGCACAAATGCATGATGTCTTTCATGTGTTGATGTTGAGGAAGTATGAGCTTGACCCGACCCACATTCTTAATTTTGAGGAATTGGACATGGACGACAGAGTGTCGTACGTTGAAAGTCCGGTTCAGATTGTGGATCACAAGGAGCAAGTTCTACGAACCAAGACCATCTCGTTGGTCAAAGTGGTCTAGCAACACCACGGCACTAAAGGAGCAACCTGGGAAAGTGAAGACTCGATGAGACGACTGTACTGCCACCTTTTTGTTTAAAGATTTGTATGGTTTAAATTTCGATGATGAAATTTTTATAGATGAGAAGAGTTATGACATCTTGATTTTCAAATCTGATTTCAATTAAATAAATCGGGCCTTTTATCGACGCGCCTATAGTGCTATTCTTTGAGCCGATCACTCATGAGATAGCTAGACGATCTAAGGAAGTCATTAAGGGATTTTAATGCAATAGACTTGAGAATTCAACTAGGAATCGACTGCTCGACCATGCTAATCTACAAGGGTCATTACGGCACAATTAGAAATCGATCAGACACCGGAGATAGGTCAATTTGACAGAGGTATGTGATTAAGTGTGGGTGATTCCACTTGATTGCAAAATTCTCATCGATCAGCACTAAATTGAATTTCGTCGTTTTGGGTACCCGATGTACGTAATTGAAACCTCAAGATTTTCATGACAATCGAGAGTCGCCGATGTATCGAAAATGTACATTGTGGCTCGAAAATAATCAACCACGGGTCAATTGCACTAAAAATTCCTAAAAGCTACCCGGTAGGTTAGGTCAGATTGAAATTAACTGCAAATTTGAACCCGATTTCAAAATTTGAAAGTTCTGTCATGTCACAATTCATTTTAGGAACGTCAACTCACCCTTCAAAGAATTTTTGACGATTCTGGGATTTTTATGGAAAATCGATTCGGATGTTTCGGAAAAGAATGGAAATTCTGATTGGCCAAATTAAAGGGATTTTTGGCCTCCTTACCAAGCCATTGGGTGATGGGGACTTGCAGAAATTTTGTGGGCTTTCTATTCATCAAAATTGGACTTCAAATTGGGGAATTTGTTGAAGAAATCAAAGTCCCAGAAGTGAGTAAATTCGGAACTAGGAAGAGGGCCGCATTTTTGGCTTCAAAATTGAATTATTTGGTGGATTTATATTGTAAGAAAGTAATAAGGGGACCAAGCATTTAATTACATGGATATGCTTTGTTGACATTCCCTTCTCCCCCTCACCAATCTTCCTCGGCACGCCCATCTGCCGCCCTCTCCTTTCGCGTCGTCAATCTTTTGTTCTTGCTTCACTTTCATTTCCTCACAAACTGTCTCCCCATCGCCAGCCCACCTGTCCTTCTCCACTCATCGAAGCTACTCCACCGCTTCGTGTCTCCGTTCAGCCTACCAAAGTCAGCACCAGCGGTTGGTTGACCGCATGCTTCAACGCCACACACCCCCACAATCCCCTCTCCTCACCACTTGTCCCCTTCGACTGAAGCAGCAACCGGATCTACTGCAACTGCCATCCAAGTCCATGCATCCCACTGAAACTACTTCTCCTTCCATTGTGGCATCCACGCGTCTTCATCGATCAACCATCAAAGCCATCTTTAACTGCCCATTCTCCTTTGCCTAGCCATGTGTGGCCCATTCGAAGCCCGTGCCTCTCCGCGTGTTAAGTAGCAAATTTCCAACCCTTAACCATGAGCTTTGCGGGCCATTTTTCGGCCTGGTTCGTGCCTCGTTGGCGTCGCCGTTTTGGAATTTATTGCTCGTCGTCGCGCTATCGCGTTGCCGTCGCCATGAACTCACCGGTTCGCAAATTCAGTGAGTTAACTCACTAAACCTTGCTTAGGAGGGTAATTATGCTTTGGGGGTAATTAGTTTAAGTTAATTAAGGTTTAGGTGATTAGTTAGATTAAATTTGTGATTTAATTATCCAATTTTGCATGTTAGGTTGTTATATTAGATTAATTAAGGCTTAGATAGGTTGTATTAATTATCTAGATTGGTTCGGGAATTTTTAGGACTGTCTTGGTATTTAATTAGGCCATTCTCGCCTAGGTTAGCAATTTTGGCATTTAAATTGAATTATTTAATTAATTTTGAGAATTATTTAATTATTAAATATTTTCTGGAAATTAGACCGGGATAGCCAGTGACTGAAATTTTGTACTTGGTTGTAATGGTGTGTTCAATGTATACAATTGGATGTTAATTTGTACAAATTGAGTGCTGATTGGATTTTTGGTGATTTATTCCAAAAATAGTGAATTTCAATATTTATTAAGAAAATCGCGAGTGTTGGGTTTGGACACCGAAAATGGTTTTATATACTATATAAAGTAATGGGATTTTAAATTGGAGGATATCAATTTTTCGGAGTCAATCTAACCGTGTACCCACACACGACTATTTTCATAGAGTGCTTTTAATATGAAGAAAATATGCCAGGATCACCATTTTAATGGAGGCATTTGAGTGCAATCCACGGTGTCCTGGGCCGAGATTGATTGATCGTGTGTTGGTTAATGAGAACCCGTCTCGAGCTTTTAAGCCAAACATTACCTTATATGGGATACCCACTCATTAGGACTCGGGTCGCAGTAGATTCTAGACCTATGCCCCTTCAGGGAAGTCGTCTAATTGAGAGATGGTGTTGTGCTCAATGGGGGTGAGACGAAACTAGGCTACGCCAGAAGACACCGAACTTTGGAGTAGGTGGTACCCTTGAGGGGTGAAGTTAACAATTGAAACGCATGGTTGATTGAGCTAGATGTCCCTGATTATGAGACAAAACTGTGTGGCATGGTATGCGACGTGTCATAACGGTTTGACCTTATAATCAGGACCTTTGTGATTGATTGAGTGGATGAAGTGTTTCAATTGTTGTGTGCATTAATTATATGCATCTGAAAAATGAACTGTGCTGACATGCAGGAAGGAACTGAGGCAAGGTAAGTTCCCTATTCTAATTGTGTGCCTGTGTGGCTAGGCCACCCTTGGCATATTTCCTTCCTAATAAGGGTTTAGGGGATGGACTTGCTGAGACATTGTCTCACTAGTTATTGTATAACCATTTTCAAGTCCTTAGATGGTGGTCGTGGTAGACTGAAGCCCCGGAGTCTAAGGAGGTGGAGTCTAAGGGATCGGCGTATGTGTCCTACTAGTATGTCGTAGGATAGCCTTTTTTGAGATTCAATTTTTTTGTAGGCTTTTGACCAAACTCATTTTGTATATTAACCCCGTTGTTTATAGAAGTGTGCTTTTGTGAAATGTTGTCCCGCTTTCCTATCCCATGTTATTCGTTGTTAGGGGTTATTGTTTCGCTTCCGTATGTGCACTGAAAATGAAAGGGTCAGCAACTCGTCCTGGGAAGTTGCAATTGTATCGACCACAGTGGGATGTGTTTGCGCTCAAGGGTCGGGACATGACAGTAGCTGACGCACTTGACAATGTCGTAGTAGACCCGGATCCCAAGTAGATAGGGTTCAGGATAGGATTAGCTTAGTAGTCTCTTTTGTTTATAGACTCTTGTGTATAAACCTGTGGTGTTTATAAAAGTGTGGTTGGTTTGATTTGGTTGTCCTGCTTTTCTATCACATGTTTGTTATTGTATGGGAATTGTTTATTTTTCTTTCGCGTGTGCATGAATTGATTTGGATCGGCAACGCGTCTTGGGAACGTCGCAATTTTATCGACCATCGAGGGATGTGCGCGCGCTCGAGGTTCGAGGTGTGGCATCATCTCTCCTCGTCCATCTGTCTATTTAGTTCTCATCCTGGTGACCTTTTGTGAGATGGGTTTAATCTTCTTAAGTGAGTCCCTGCATTCCGTGTCCCTTGCATCGGCAGCAATGGCCATGGACAAGTGTCAATGTGCTTGTGAGAAAGTTGGCATGAGCCAACTCAAGCTCCAGCCATGGTAGATGAAAGAAAATATAAGTAGAGAGAGAAGAGGGAGAGAGAGAATCACAAGCAATACAAAGGGGAGGAGAGAGAGTACAGGTGAGAGACGGAGTGTTAACGAAGAGAGTGGGGCTAACAAGTGGGCCTGAATTTTTCACATTTCGATCAATGTATGGTTTATTGTATTTTCCTACATGTCATATTAAACACAACCAATATTTTTTCCACAGAGGGACACAGAGGAAAATGAGAGAGAGATGTCAGCATTAGACAGCATGCAAGCCTATTGGGCCGGATTTGGAAAAAAATTTTGAGTCCGATTAATGGACCGGCTAGGTCAAGGCAAGGGTTTTGAAATCTAGCTCGCCCATACATACGTTCATTTGAAAATGGGATAAATGCATTAATAGTCCTAAAATTTGTCATAAAAGTGTAATTGAGTTCTAAAACATTTAAAAATACAATTAAGTCATCAAATTTATTACAAAATTATAATAAAGTTCTAAAACTTTCAAAAAAGTGGGATCAAGTCCCAAAACTTGTCAAATTTGTCAAATTAAGTCATTTCATTAATGACATTTTTTGAAAGTTTTGGGATAATTGCACCTTTGTGACAAGTTTTAGGACTTGATTGCACTTTCATAACAATTTTAGGAATTGCACTTTTTGAAAGTTTTAGAACTTCTAGTATGCTTATTCTTTTGCAAATTATAATGCCCCCAACTTCTTCGGCAAAGTTCAAGCAAGGGCAGCAACCAGGCCCCATAGCCTAATACCTTGGTTTTGCACCTTTTTTTTTTTTCTAATAGGAATAAACTCTAGCGTTTTATTAATATTTTTCTTTTACTAATTTATCCTTCTTCCTTAATTCTTTTAATTTTGTGAGTTATTTTTTATTTTTTCTGGACATGCCTCCTAGGTGGTTCAACACTAGCGCCACACACATTAAAAAATTACAAAAATCAAAGGTTACCATTTCCCATTAGCCAAAGTGGAAGGAACTTATGAAGGGAGTTGATTGCCCAATTTTATGACTCAATTGTACTTTTTGAACATTTTAAGACTCAATTGTATTTTTGTGATGAGTTTTAGGAATTTTGAGACACTAATCTTTGAAAATACTTCTTGCTAAAATTGATTCTCTCTTTTTCAAAGGATGTGACATTCTAGATTTTCGATCCTATTTTCTATTGAATAAATTAGGCATTTCATTGACGCGCCTATAGGGCTGTTCTCAGAGCTGATGACTCTTGAGATAACTAGACTACTAGGAGAAGCCAGTAAGGAATTTTAAGGTAATAGACTTGAGAATTCGGCTATGAATCGGCTTCTCAACCGTGTTCATCTTTAGAAGCCATTATGGCACAGTTAAAAATCGATTAGAGATCAGAGATATGTCGGTTCGACGAGATATGTGGCTGATCGTGGGTGACACCACTAAATTGGAAATTTCTCGTCGACCGATACTAAAACGATTTCTCTATCGTTTTGGTACCCTGTGTCCGTATTTGAATCCTCGAGATTTTCACGACAATTGAGATTCGCCAATGTGTCGAGTGTGTTCATTGTGTCTCAAAGAAAATCGATTACGGGTCATTTGCACTGAAAATTTCTGAAAGCTACCCGATAGCCTAGATCATGCTAAAATCGTGCCAAATAGAAATTAATCGCGAATTTGAGTCCGATTTTAGAAATTGAAAGTTCTCTAATGTCACAATTAATTGTAGGAGCGTCAACTCAGTCTCAGAAGAATTTTCTGCAACCCGAGACTTTTTGGGAAAAAGTCATCCTAGGGCTGTTTTTGTTCAGAAAAACTCAGGGATCGTTTTTTATCAGACAATTGGGTTGCAAGTGGGATCAATTGGTGAGGAAAAATACCAATTTGATCATTGAGGTGTTAATTGAATTTATGAGGGTCAAATTGGATTGAATCAAGAGAGATTTTGTGTCCAATTGAGGGAGAAATATGTGAAATTCGTAACCCCCCACAACCTAAGGCTTTTGGACCCTTTCAAGGGTTCAAAGAGGGGCATTGGTGGCCGAATTGAGGCCAAGGAAGATGCTGGTGGTGGAGGAATGGTCAAAGGGACCATTGAGGAGAAAATGAGACCAAGTGGCCCCCTCTCTCCTTCAAGTTGCAGACCGGCCTTTCTTTCTTCATTGTTGTGCCTTGAAAGCTTCAGATTTCCAGAGGAAAACCAGCAAGGAGGCCGTTTGAACTAGCCGTCCCCACCGCAAGCGCCGCCCATCGCCGTTTGCTGCACCACCCGCCATGCGCGCGCCCTCTGAACGTCTCGCCCTCATGCCGCTACAACCGCCGTCCCTGGCTGTTCGTGAGCTACCCATCTCATCCCTAACGCCATGTGCCGTTGCTGGAGTAGCCGAAGCCACTGTAAGTCCTCGCCATTAGCCGTCAGGACTCCCTCAGCCCATCTTCGTCCTTATTTGCCTTAACTAGCCTTGTCTTCTCTCTTTTGCAACTAAGAACAGAGAGCAAAACAATGGGTTTTCCAGTAGCTTGTTGGCCCATTTTGAGGTTGTTCTGAACCCCAAAAGTTAGGCCCGCTTTGAAGAAAGTTGAGCCTTGTTGCGTCCCCGATGATTTGAGCCGGTCGAATTGCGAAACAAGTGAGTTTAACTCACTAATCCTCCCTTAGTAGGTTAATGATGCTTAGGGGTTGATTATATTAAATTAAGTATGGTTTAGGTGGATAGATTATATTAGATTAGTAAATTTAATGAATTACCGATGCATGTTAGGTGAATAGTTAGTACAATTAGGGCCTAGACGAGCTATAGTATTTATCTAGAGTGACTCGAAAAATTTCCGGGTCCGTTTCGGTGTTCAATTAGGCTTTTCCAGGCCTAAGTTGATTTAATAGCATTTACTTAATATTTTTCATAATGAATTATTTATTTATTTATTTTCCGAAAATTAGACCGGAATAGTCGATGACCAAAATTCCATGCTGATTACAATGGTGCTCTCTTTTTATTTAATTGAGTACCTGATTATGCAAATTGATTGTAATTAGTGTTGGCGGGTATTTAATTTCAAAAATGAATAATTTTGGTAATTAACTGGAGAATTACCGGGTGTTGGTCTATAGTGCCAAAAATCTATTTTGGGACTACTAAAAATAGTGGGAGGTTCAAAAGTGATAATGCTGATGTTTCGGCAAATCTGGTAGTGGAAGAATGCTCGGATGAGATTGATAATGCTAATGTTTTGGCAAATGAAATGGTGCAAGTGGTTGATGCTCCTCCTCGAAAAGGTACTTCATCCAAAGCCCCTGTTGTTCCTCTGGACAGATTCTTGGAACTTAATCCTGACCCTCCTCCTTCGGTGGCCCCGACTTTGACTGCTGGTCGGAAGAAGGCCACGGAGCAGAAGTAAATCTTTCTTCCCCTGTAAATATGTATATAGGAGCGTGGAACATTAGAGGCCTTAATCATCCGATCCGTCCGAGGTGAGGAGACTTGTTTCCTCTTACAAATTGTGTTTGGTTGGTCTCATTGAGACTAAGGTGCCCCAAGTCTCTTTCAATGACTTGTCTTCCTTTTCGCTAAATGGATGGCTCTGGGTTGCAAGTTATGATTTCTCTTCCAAAGGTAGAATTTGGGTGGGCTGGAATCCGGATTTGGTTACTTTCGAAACCCTTTTTATAAATGATCAAGCGATTCATGGCCGGTTGAGGTGTTTATTGAGTGGTATGACTTGCTGTATTTCTATAGTCTATGGGGAGCACTCTTTCCTAAAGAGACGTCCGTTATGGGATGACCTCCTTCGAATGAATACTATTTTGCAAGATGTGTCATGGCTGGTTGCAGGAGATTTTAACGCCATCAAAGATCCGTCAGATCGCTTTGGAAGTTCAAATACTTGGATTCCGTACTTCGACGAATTCACAAATTGTTTGACTCACTCGGATCTTGACGACTTGAGGTACGTTGGCCTCCGCTTACCTCGGTTTACCTCTTCTGGTGCATCTAGGAAAATGCGTAAAATAGATCGTGTATTGGTTAATACCAAGTGGAGAACGGAATTTTCCTTCTCGGAAGCCACGTTCTTGAGTCAGGGTATCTCTGATCATTCGCCGATGGTGGTTAGGGTGCTCAACCCTACAACGAAGAATAAACCTTTAAAGTTCTTTGATCTTTGGGCGGACCATCCTCAGTTCTCCAATATTGTTCAACAAGTTTGGAATCAACCGGCCACAGGATATGCCAGCCTTCGTCTTGTCTCCAAGCTTAAATTGCTAAAAGCTCGGCTAAAGCTTCTCAATAGAGAAGCCTTCTCCAATATTACAGAAAGGACAGACCTTGCAAGGGAAGCTCTTCAGATTGCCCAAGCTGATCTTATGCTTGATCCCAATAACCTTGATCTTGCACTTCTTGAGATTAATTGCCATAAGGCCTTTGTAGACTTGTGAAGGGATGAAGAATCTTTCTATAGGCAGAAATCGAGAATTCGTTGGTTGAAAGAAGGTGATAGAAATACAAAGTTCTTTTTCATTCGGTAAAGAGACGGCAACTTGGGAACAGAATTTTATCGGTTAAAGACTCGATGGGTGTGCTTTGCATTCCGAACCATCCTTGGTTCCGCAGTGTTTGTCTCCTTTTTTGCTGACCTGTTGTCTCCTCGGCCTCTTGCATCCGTGCCTTCCCTTCAGTACTTAAAGGAGTGATTCATAGACCTCTCTCCAGTGAGCAAGCCGATCGTCTTTCGGCACCGATTCTTGATGCTGAAATCAAAGACATTCTTTTCTCTATGGCCAAAGGCAAGGCCCCGGGCCCTGATGGATTCACCGTAGAGTTCTTTATTAAGAGCTGGGAGATTGTCGGCTCTCTAGTGATTGACACTGTCCAAGAATTCTTCGCTTCTGGGTGCCTTCTTAAAGAGGTAAATAACACTATACTTGCCTTGGTTCCGAAAACTCCTAATGCTTGTGCAATAACTGATTTTCGACCCATTGCTTGTTGTAATGTTATATACAAGCTTATTACAAAAATTTTGGCAAATCGAATGGTTCTAGTCTTGGATGACTTGGTTGATCCTGCACAAAACGCCTTTGTCAAAGGAAGAAGAATTAGAGATAATATTCAACTAGCTCAAG
The DNA here is from genome assembly GCA_014182715.1 of Eucalyptus cloeziana. Taxonomy (NCBI): domain Eukaryota; kingdom Viridiplantae; phylum Streptophyta; class Magnoliopsida; order Myrtales; family Myrtaceae; genus Eucalyptus; species Eucalyptus cloeziana. The sequence continues at coordinate 28,242,183 of CM024640.1, forward strand.
AGCTTTTCGCGGAGTTTTCATCGTGAACTCTATCTTCCGAAATGCGCGGTAAAAGTTGACTTTCAAAAGGCTTATGACACGGTTGATTGGAATTTCCTCCAGTTTACTCTTGAAGCCTTTCGATTTCCGGATTTTTTTATTCGGCTAGTTATGGCTTGTGTCCGGACTCCTAAGTATTCTATTGGAGTTAATGGTGAGCTCCATGGTTTTTCCTTGGGGGACGTGGTATTTGTCAAGGAGATCCGATGTCTCCATATCTGTTCACACTTGTTATGGAGGTGCTTTCTGGCTTACTAAATGCAAGAACTACCTCGAAGGAGTTTAATTTCTATTGGAGGTGTAAACCTGTTCGGTTGTCTCACCTTTTCTTTTCCGATGACGTCTTTCTATTTAGCCAAGCGGATTGGTCTTCTATTACCATCCTTAAAAAGGCTCTTGACCTTTTTTCCTCTTGGAGTGGGCTCTTACCGAACCGTAGTAAGAGTGAGATCTTTATTTTAGGAGGTACTCTGACTATGCGCAATTATATCGTCATGGCTTTTGGGTTTCGGGAAGGAACCCTCCCAGTGAGATACTTAGGAGTGTCGATCATATCTCGCTAGGCTAGGGAAAGCAGATTGTATCACCCTTGTGGAGCGAATTACGCAAAGCTCAATCTTGGACTCAAAGGTTCCTTTCCTTTGGCTGGGAGATTACAATTAATCGAGTCGATATTACATTCGATTCAAACTTACTGGTCCAAAGATTTTTACGCTGCCGCTTCGGTTATTGCTAGTATAGAAAAAATCTTGCGCCAATTTTTGTGGAAAGGTCCTACCCTTGGGAAAGGTGGAGCCAAGGTATTGTGGGATGATGTTTGCCTTCCCAAATCAGAAGGAGGCCTTGGAATCCGTAAGTTAAAGGATTGCAATAGAGCTACTATGTTAAAATATATTTGGATTCTTTTCACGGACAAAGAAGCCTTATGGTGTCGTTGGATCCATTCAAACTTTTTAAAGAAGGATAATTTTTGGGTTGTGCGATCTCCTACTGTTTGCTCGTGGACCTAGAAAAAAATTCTGGCCTTAAGAACTGATTTTCGGCAATTCTTTGCATGGAAAACTGGGAATGGTCGTTCGGTTTCTGCTTGGTTTGATAATTGGCTCCCTAGGGACCTCTTCATCTACTGCTTTCGTAATCGGTTATGGACTCTTCCCCTCTTGCTCGGAATGCTGCCGTTGACCTCTTCTCCCCTTTGGGGTCTTCGGTTGCATGATGTTGGATTCTAGGGGCATCTCTCTCCGAGAGGCGACTTCAGGGGCGGATAGATTATATTGGTCACCTCATCCCTCGGGTTTGTTCTTGGTTTCCTCTGCTTGGGATTGCATTAGATCAAAAAGGACTCGGGTTCCTTGGTATCCCCTCATTTGGAATATGGACATTGCTCCAAGATTTCAATTTATTCTATGGCTTATCACCAAAAGCGGTTGCCTACCCAAAGCTTCTTCTCTCCTTTGCGTAATTGACTCTGCGTTGTGTGTTTTTGCAATGGAATCCCCGACTCCATTGACCACCTCTTTTTGGTTGCCACATTCCGGCCTCTCTTGCCTTTTTTTGGGCCACAAAGTGTAACCTTCCGTGGCGTTCCAGACTGGGACGACATTCTCTCTTGGGCTGCTAAATTTCTATCCGGTAATGACTTTTACCATCGCATGGCTCGATTTTCCTTCGGTGCTCTATGCTATTTGATCTGGAAAAAAAGGAATGACTGCATTTTTAGAGGTGTCCCGCTTATGCCTTCGCTCTTAAGAACCATCTTATCAAGCTTGTGAAGGATAAAGCGTTAACCTTCTTCAATATTATGGATTCTCCGCGGAACAGGCGTCTTCAAAGGAATTGGGACCTTCATCCCTCCATCTTTGCGGCTCCTCCTGATTTGCTGTAAGCTGGTGGTGCCGCCCTAGGATGCTCGTGCTAGCTCCCTTTTGCGCAATTGTCCCTTTCCTTCCTTCTTGGATTGAAGGGTCGGTTGGTCGGGTTGTTTCTTTAGTGTCTGTTTTTGCTTTTCATTTTTTCTCTGTTGTCTTGTGAGGTTGGTCTCTCCGGCCCTGCGTGGCTTTTTCTTTCTTCGCTGTTTTCTTCGCTTCTGTTTCGCCTGTTGTTTAGGCTCTTGCTTGCTTTGGTCGCCTCAGCGGTTTCTCTTGCTTCCGGCACCCTTCCTCTCTTGTAGACATTTGTCTTATGGAGGGCAAGTTTTGTGGTGCCGGTTCTTTTGTAATTAATGGTTCAAAGCTCAATACATCTTTACCTTTACCAAAAAAAAAAAAAACCTTGTATTTTGGCTAAGGCCGGTCATGTACCCACACACGTGTATTTTTACTGGGCATGATAAAAATGGGAAATTGAGTGTAGGATACATTATGTCAAGTCGATGACTTAGTATGTTGTCTCGAAGAAAGACTTATATTATATTGGCTAGGTGACTAGTATATCATCTAGGAGAACGTATAGTATATTATGTCAGCTCGGTGACTCGGTATGTCAGCACGGAGAAAGACATTATATTATACCAGCTTGGTGACTTGATACGTCATCTTGGAGAATGAATAGTATATTATGTTGGCTCGGTAACTCGGTATGTCATCTTGGAGAAAGACATTATATTATATTGGCTCGGTGACTTGATATGTCATCTTGGAGAATATATAGTATTGAATGGAATGACTGGAGAATGGTCTAATTGACATGTAATCGACTAGGTTGATTGATCGATGAGTCGATATGAGTGAATGATTTGATTTGTTGGTGCAACTCGATGAGATTTTGAACTGTGTTGAATTGTAGGGAGGAGTTGAGGCCAAGGTAAGTCCTCTAAGATAGGTTATCACATTCCGATACACCATCACCCTGAAGGATTAGAGTATGTTTTGCTAAAAACTACCATCTGGGTTGATGTGGGCAAACCCCAAAAGGTGCTTCACAAATACCGGTCGTGGTATCGCCATTATAGTGAAGGGCAAAGAGAGGGTCCGGTGTCGAAGTCTTATGTACCTTTGTATGTGCTGGAGGTGGTGTTCGGGAAGGGAATTGCGGATCCCAAGGGTAAATCAGTGATTGATGCAAAGGATCCCAAGTTGAAAGGTGATTATGACTCTCCACTGTACTATAGCGTGGGCTCTAGCTGGAGTTAGGAACAAGGAGAGATCGTCGAGGAGGAGGAGGAGGAGTTGGAGGACCCGGAGGAGGACCTAGAGGAGGATCCAGAGGAGGTCCCAGAGGATGGCCTAGATGAGGATTGAGACCCCCACCCCTGTTTTCAGATTTTGTTGCTAGACTAGCTTGAGTAGAACCGGACTTGTTAGTTGACCTTGTATATATTTGCATAATGGTTTGCAATGTGTATAGGTGTGTAGTTATTTTTGGTTCCAAGTTTTTAGTCCTACTTTCCTATCCCATTGTTTTATTGTATGGGGATTATTTATACGCTTCCGCTTGCGTATTAAAATGAATTGGTCGGTGATGCATCCTGAGATGTTGCTATTTAATCAACCAGGTGAGGAATAGGCGCAAGCTCGAGGATCGGGGCATGACAAAGGATGTAAAGTTACTCACATATTTTGATCAACCAATTCATACTCCAATCTGCACTTCATTTTTTTCTTTAACTTATGATGTTGGTAGACATTCAACTAAAATAATTGGACCAAAATTCACCAAACTAGATGCCAACATACATCAATTGTGGTCATTTGAATTTATCATATTTTCGACGTGAAAACCAAATTGTTACAAGCAAATGTAATATTTATAAGAAATATTAATGATCTTGTTATCATTAAAACTATTCTTAAGGATTGGACGTTGCAACCGTTCTGAGATGGAATTGCAAATGACAAAAATTCCCAAAGCTTTCAAGTAACTAACGAACCACAATAGAAATGGATAATGGAATTAGCTAAGATAAATAAAGTACAAAAGACAATTTAGTGGTATCAAAGCAATGGTTAAGATTGGAGTAATAAGGAGCGATGGTTCATGGGATAGTGGTAGGAATGACTTTTAAATTCCTGCTTGTGAATATCCATGGTAGCTGATTAGTAGACTTGTTTGTCGTTTGAATCACTCTGTTTCTAATTCAGTGTAGAATTGGAAGCAAGTTTCAGTAGATAAAGCAGAGCTATGAGTGATGAGGAGCAAAGAACTCCTACCAAGAGGACCATTCGGCCTTGACTCGGGGTAGAACGCCGATCGGGGTCGGTTTGCGAGGAGGCCGAGGTCGAGCGCTAGCTCAGGCTAACGTGAGTGGAATAGCACCACCTGCAGTGGGTGCCAGGGTAGCAGCCCCTAGTGATCCCTGAATCGAGGGGATCATGCAAGCGCTAGAAGCCATGAGAGACGTGATGGCACAGCAGGCACAGAATCAACCCGTTGTTGCTGCACCTGCCGCCGCTCCTGTTGCTGCACTTGCCGAAGTTCAACCTGAGAACATAGTGGTGCAGAGAGAGAGACCGATACACAAGCTGGTGGAGCAGTTTATAAAAGCTAAGTCCACAAAGGTTTACGGGTACTGGAGTCCCCGAGGTCGCATCTCTATGGATACAAGATCTGGAGAAAGCCTTTGCACTTCTGATGTGCACTGAGGCTGAGAAGGTAACCTTGGCTGTTTATCGATTGTAGGGCAATGCCAATATATGGTGGAGAGCCGCCAATGATACAATATTTTTGGAAGGTGTGATCCCGATGTGGGACGCCTTCCTCAGAGCTTTTAATGATCAGTACTTTTCGGGTACCGCCCGAGAACAAAAGATGGAGGACTTTCAATGTCTCCGCCAAGGGTATATGACTGTCAACCAGTATGGGGTCAAATTTGCGGAGTTGTCTCAGTATGCTCCAAGATTGGTTGAGGACCCAGAAGAAAAAAGCCTGAAAATTCAGAAATGGTCTTCGTTCTGAACTAAAGCAACCTCTGCTATCATTAGATCTAATAGAATATCGAGAAGTCTATCATCGAGCTCAAAAGATAGAGAGAGGTTTGAATGAGCAAGCTGCCTCATCTGGATTGAGGTTTAGCTCTCACAGAGAATGGATCCGTCAGGGAAAGAAGCTCATGATCGAAGGTAGATTGCATATCCCGCCCAACAAGAAGGGTGGAATTAGCAGGTCAGTGCCCAATAGAAATGATGTGTGTCGTTTTTGTGGAAGATGACATGGGTCAGCCACATGCCAATCTAGGCTGGGTGCGTGTTTTGAATGTGGCCAACAGGGCCACATAGCTAGAAATTGTCCTAGGTGACCAAAAGGACAACCGTAATTGCCGCGGCCACCGCAGATGGGTCAGATCAGAGGGTATGCCCCTCAGAATTGTATTCGCCATCACTCAAGGTCAGGCAGAAGTTGCACCTAACGTGATCATGGGTATAGTTTCGCTGAACGACCATTCTACTTACGCTTTATTTGATCTGGGAACAACCCATTCCTTTATTGCTGAGCAATATGTTAAGTTGTTAGGATTAAGTCCTATATTGTTGGAGCCGGCAATTTGCATATCTACACCATTGAAGGATAAAGTTATTGCTGCTTTGGGTTGTTCTGGTTGCAAGTTAGTGATGAGTGAGCGAGTGGGGAAAATAGACTTATTAGTCCTAGCCACGGACAACTTGAATTTAATTATTGGCATGGACTAACTCACTAAGCAACGAGCTAAGATGGACTGCTATCGTAAGGCAATTCAGTTTGACTCGATAGAGGGTGAGAGCTTCGAGTTTGTCGGAAGTCGAGGAGGACCCTCGATTATCTTGATCTCATCGCCAGAGGCAACTCGTTTCTTGGACGAGGGTTGTCAAGGGTACCTGGCAATTGTCGTGGATACGACAGTTGAGGAGCTGAAGATGGAAGACATTTCAATCGTGCAAGAATTTCCAAATGTCTTTCCCAAGGAATTGCTAGGATTGCCACCAAAGAGAGAAATTGAGTTTGTGATCGAGCTGGCACCAAGGACAGAGCTAATCTCTAAGGCTCCTTTACCAGATGGCGTTATCTGAATTGAAGGAACTGAAGGTGTAGATGCATGAATTACTGGATAAGGAATATAGTTGTCCCAGTGCATCACTTTCGAGAGCACCAGTTCTGTTTGTAAAGAAGAAAGATGGTTCGTTGCGCCTGTGCATCGACTATCGACAACTTAATCAGGTAACGATCAACAATAAGTATCCACTCCCGAGGATCGATGACCCGTTCGATCAATTGCAAGTAGTGTCAATATTCTCGAAGATTGACTTAAGGACAAGATATCGTCAGCTGAGAATTAGAAAGGAAGACATTCTTAAGTCAGCATTTCGTACTCGGTATGGCCATTACGAGTTCACAGTGATGTCATTCGGGTTGACGAATGCTCCAGCTACCTTCATGGATCTGATGAACTGAGTATTTAAGGAATATCTGTATTAGTTTATGATCATGTTCATCGATGATATTTTGGTGTATTCGAGAAGTGATGAAGAGCACGAGAGTCATCTGAGATTAGTGCTGCAGAAGCTGAGAGTCCATCAGTTGTACGCCAAGTTCAGCAAGTGCGAGTTTTGGTTTACTCGTGTTGCTTTCTTAGGTCACGTGATTTCAGGCGAAGGAATCTCTGTGGACCCGAGCAAGATTAAAGCCGTGATCAATTGGCCAAGACCTACTATAGTGATAGAAATCATAAGTTTTCTAGGTTTGGCAGGTTATTACATACGGTTTGTGGAAGGGTTCTCATCTTTAACATCGCCTTTGACAAGACTCATGAAAAAGGAAGAAAAGTTTGTGTGGACAGAAAAGTGCGAGCATAGTTTCCAAGAACTGAAGGAAAAGCTGACTACTGCACCTGTGTTGACCATTCCATCTGGTCTTGGAGGGTTCAAGATCTATAGTGATGCGTCATTCATAGGGTTGGGATGTGTGTTGATGCAACATGGTCGAGTTGTTGCATACGCCTCCCGCCAGTTGAGGTCCCATGAATAGAACTATTCAACGCATGACTTAGAGCTTGTGATAATTATTTTTGCCTTGAAGATTTGGAGACATTATTTGTGTGGAGAAAGATTCCAGATCTTCATGGACCATCAAAGCCTCAAGTACCTGTTCTCTTAGAAGGAGTTGAACATTAGGCAACCATGATGGATGCAGTTGCTGAAGGACTACGACTGTGATATCCTATATCACCCGGGAAAGGCGAACAAGGTCGCCGATGCTTTGGGTCAAAAGTCTTCAATTGCTCATGTATTGATTAAGGAGTGGAACCTAATCGAGAGAGCTCGAGATTCAGTATTTAAGTTTGAGGTAGGCCACCTTTCGAGTCTTATGGCCACCCTCAAAATTGAATCGGATGTCCAGATCAGAATCAAGCTACTCCAATCAACAAATCCAGATGTACAGAAGATTCTATAATATGACACTAAGAAAAGAAAGGTTGACTTTCAAATTTCTAATGATGGAACACTGAGGTTCCAAGGACATTTGGTTGTACCTGATGATGTGGAGCTTAGAGAAGATATTTTATCTAAAGCACATCATAGCAGTTACAACATTCATCCTAGTAGCACCAAGATATATCAGAACCTACGTCAACACTATTGGTGGTCAGTTATGAAGGCGGATATCGCCAAGCATGTTGCCAAGTGTTTGACATGTCAGCAGGTAAAAGCTCAACATTGCAAGCCGAGAGAACTCCTGCAACCTCTCAAGATCCCAGAATGGAAATGGGAGCATATCACGATGGATTTCGTGACTAGACTACCGAGAAGTCAGAGAATAAATGATTCAATTTAGGTGGTAGTCGACAGACTGACAAAGTCGGCTCACTTTATTGCAGTACGAAAAGACCTCAGTTTGGAAAAGCACGCAAACCTATATGTACATCAGGTAGTTCGAATGCATGGAGTGCCGGTGATGATAACCTCCGATCGAGACCCGAGATTTACCACCACTTTTTGGAAGAACTTACAAAGTGCTTTAGGTACCAAATTACAGTACAATACGGCCTATCATCCCCAGACAGATGGCCAGTCTGAGAGGACAATTCAAACCCTTGAGGACATGCTAAGAGCTTGTGTACTAGATTTCAAAGGGAGTTGGGAAGATCAGCTACATGCTAAGAGCTTATGTACTAGATTTCAAAGGGAGTTGGGAAGATCAGCTACACCTGGTGGAATTTGTCTACAACAACAGTTATCAGCAGAGCATCCAGATAGCTCCTTTTGAAGCGTTGTATGGCAGAGTGTGCAGAACACCAGTGTGTTGAGATGAAGTTGGGGAAAGGAAGATCACAGGCCCAGAGTTGGTCCAACAGTCAGTGGATGCCATAGTAGTGATTAGAGGCAAGTTAAAGACCACGCAAAGCAGACAGAAAAGTTACACAAATAAGCGTCGGAGATTATTGGAATTCCAAGTTGGTAATCACGTTTTTTCTGAAAGTGTCACCAATGAGGGGAACTTCGCACTTCAAAAAGAAAGGCAAATTGAGTCCGAGGTACGTAGGTCCATTCGAAATTCTAGAGAGAATTGGGACCCTAGCGTATCGTCTTGCGTTGCCGCCAAGATTGGCGCCTGTGCAAAATGTCTTTCACATGTCGATGTTGAGGAAGTATGAGCTTGACTCGACCTACTTGCTTAATTTTGAAGAATTGGACGTGAATGACCGAGTGTTATACGTTGAAAGCTTAGTCCAAATTGTGGACAAAAAAGAGCAAGTTCTGCATACAAAGACCATCCCGTTAGTCAAAGTGGTCTAGCGACACCATGGTACTGAAGGAGCAACGTGGGAGACTGAAGAGTCGATGAGATAGTTGTACCCCCACCTTTTTGCTTAAGTATTGTAATGGTTTAAATTTCGAGGACGAAATTTTATAAGAGGGGAAGAGTTGTGACATTCCAGATTTTCAATCCTATTTTCTATGTAATAAATCGGGCATTTCATTTATGCGCCTATAAGGTTGTTCTCAGAATTGATTACTCTCGAGATAACTAGATTATCAGGGGAAGCCAGTAAGGAATTTTAAAGCAATAGACTTGAGAATTTGATCAGGAATCGGCTTCTCGATCGTGTTCATCTTTAGAAGCCATTACGGCATAGTTAAAAATCGATTAGATATCAGAGATAGGTCGGTTCGACTAAAATGTGCGGCTAATCGTGGGTGACACTACTAAATTGGAAAATTCTCATCGGCCGGCACTAGATTGATTTTTCTATCGTATTGGTACCCTGTGTCCGTATTTGAATCCTTGAGATTTTCACGACAATTGAAAGTCCCCAATGTGTCGAGTGGGTTCATTGTGACTCGAAGAAAATCGACCACGGGTCATTTGCACTGAAAATTTGTAAAAGCTACCGGGTAGCCTAGGTCACGCTAAAATCGCGCTAAATGGAAATTAACCGCAAATTTGAGTCCGATTTAAGAAATTGAAAGTTCTGTCATGTCACAATTAATTCTAGGAGCATTGACTCAGTCTCAAAAGATTTTTCTGCAACCTGAGACTTTTTGGGAAAAAGTCGTTCTAGAGCTGTTTTTGTCCAAAAAAAGTCAGGGATCATTTTTGATCGTGCAATTGGGTTGCAAGTGGAATCAATTGGTGAGGAAAACTACAAATTTGATCATTGAGGTGCTAATTGAATTTATGAGGGCCAAACTGAATTGAATCAAGAGAGATTTGGTGTCCAATTGAGGGAGAAATATGTGAAATTCGTAATCCCCCACCACCTAAGGCTTTTGGACCATTTCAAGGATTCAAAGAGGGGCATTAATGGCTGAATTGAGGCCAAGGAACATGCTGGTGGTGGAGGAATGGTCAAGGGGACCATTGAGGAGAAAATGAGACCAAGTGGCCCCCTCTTGCCCCTTCTCTCCTTCAAGTTGCAAACCGACCTTTTTTCTTCATTGTTGTGCCTTGAAAGCTTCAGATTTCCAGAGGAAAACCAGCAAGGAGGCCGTCCTAATCAGCCGTCCCCGCCACACACGCCGCCCGTCGCTGTTTGCTGCACCGCCCGCCGTGCATGTGCCCTCCGCCCGTCTCGCCCTCACACCGCTACAGCCGCCATCCTTGGCTATTCGTGAGCAGCCCAGCTCATCCCTGATGCCATGTGCCGTTGCTGGAGTCACTGAAGCCACCGTAAGTCCTCGCTATAGGCCGCCGAGACTCCCTCAGCCCATCTCGGTCCTTGTTTGCCTCAACCAGCCTTGTTTTCTCTCTTTTGCAACTAAGAACAGCGAGCAAAATAGTGGGTTTTCCAACAACTTGTTGGCTCATTTTGAGGTTGTTCCAGACCTCGAAAGTTAGGCCCGCTTTCAAGAAAGTTGAGCCCCGTTGCATCCCCGATGATTTGAGCTGATCGGATCGCGAAATGGGTTTAACTCACTAATCCTCGCTTAGTAAGTTAATGATACTTAGGGGTTGATTAGATTAAATTAAGTATGGTTTAGGTGGATATATTGGATTAGATTAGTTAATTTAATGATTTACCAATGCATGTTAGGTGGATAGTTAGTACAATTAGGGCCTAGACGAGCTCTAGTATTTATCTAGAGTGACTCGAAAATTTTCCGAGTCCATTTTGGCGTTCGATTAGGCTTTTTCGAGCCTAAGTTGATTTATTAGCATTTATTTAATATTTTCCTTAATTAATTAATTAATTATTTTCCGGAAATTAGACTGGGATAGTCGGTGATCGAAATTTCATGCTGATTGTAGTCGTGCTCTCTATTTATTTAATTGAGTACCTGATTGTGCAAATTGATTGTAATTAGTGTTGGTGGGTATTTAATTTCAAAAATGGATAATTTTGGTAATTAATTGGAGAATTACTGGCCGTCAGTCTACAGCGCCAAAAATTTATTTTCGGACTATTGAAAATAGTGGGAGGTTCAAAAGTGAAAACCTTGTATTTTGGCTAAGGCTGGCCGTGTACCCACACGTGTATTTTTATTGGACATGATAAAAATGGAAAATTGAATGTAGGATATATTATGTTGGCTCGATGACTCGGTATGTCGTCTAGGAGAAAAACATTATATTATATTGGCTCGGTGACTAGGTTTGTCATCTTGGAGAACGAATAGTATATTATGTCGGCTCGGTGACTCGGTATGTCCTCTCGGAGAAAGACATTATATTATACCAGCTTGGTGACTTGATATGTCATCTTAGAGAACGAGTAGTATATTATGTCAACTCGGTGACTCGGTATGTCATCTCAGAGAAAGACATTATATTATATTGGCTCGATGACTAGGTATGTCATCTTGGAGAACGAATAATATATTATGTCGGCTCGGTGACTCGGTATGTCATCTAGAAGAAAGACATTATATTATACTGGCTTGGTGACTTGATATGTCCTCTTGGAGAAAAGATAGTATTGAATGGAATGTCCGGAGAATGGTCTGATTGACATTTGATCAACTAGGTCGATTGATCGATGAGTTGATTTGAGTGAACGATTTGATTTGTTGGTGCGACTCGATGAGATTTTGAACTGTGTTGAATTGCATGGAGGAGCTAAGGCCAAGGTAAGTCCTCTGACCCGTGTTGTGCATAGGCAGCCTTTAGGGTGTATTGGCTTCCTAATCGGGTCTTAGAGGGTGGAACTCACTGAAACGTCGTCTCACCCCTTTGTGGGATAACATTTCAGGTCCATGAGGGCAGTATCTCCACCACCTCCCGCATGGTTTGGTATACCGGAGGACATCACTGAGATAGGTTATCACATTCCGATACACTACCACCCTAAAGGATTGGAGTATGTTTTGGTGAAATCTACCGTCTGAGTTGATGTGGGCAAACCCCAAAAGGTGCCCTACAAATACCGGTCATGGTATCGCCATTGCAGTGATGGGTGAAGAGAGGGTCCGATGCCGAAGTCTGATGTACCTTTGTACGTGCTGGAGGTGGCGTTTGGGAAGGGAACTGCGGATCCCAAGGGTGGATTGTTGATTGATGCGAAGGATCCCAAGCTGGAAGGCGATTCTGACTTTTCGGTGTACTCTGGCATGGGCTCCAGTTGGAGCTAGGAAGAAGGAGAGATCGTTGAGGAGGAGGACCCGGAGCTGGAGGACCTGGAGGAGGACCTAGAGGATGGCCCATATGAGGATTGAGACCCCCACCCCTGTTTTCAAATTTTGTTGCTAGACTGGCTTGAGTAGAACCAGACTTGTTAGTTGATCTTGTATATATTTGCATAATGGTTTGCAATGTATATAGGTGTGTGGTTATTTCTGGTTCCAAGTTTTTAGTCCTACTTTCCTATCCAATTGTTTTATTGTATGGGGATTATTTTATGCTTCCGCTTGTGTATTAAAATGAATAGGTCGGCGATGCATACTGAGACGTCACTATTTAATCGACTAGGTGAGGGATGGGCGTGCGCTCAAGGATTGGGGCGTGACAAAGGATGTAAAGTTACTCACATATTTTGATGAACCAATTCATACTCCAATCTGCACTTCATTTTTTTCTTTAACTTATGATGTTGGTAGACATTCAACTAAAATAATTGGACCAAAATTCACCAAACTAGATGCCAACATACATCAATTGTGGTCATTTGAATTTATCATATTTTCGACGTGAAAACCAAATTGTTACAAGCAAATGTAATATTTATAAGAAATATTAATGATCTCGTTATCATTAAAACTATTCTTCAGGATTGGACATTGCAACCGTTCCGAGATGGAATTGCAAATGACAAAAATTCCCAAAGCTTTCAAGTAACTAACGAACCACTATAGAAATGGATAATGGAATTAGCTAAGATAAATAAAGTACAAAAGACGATTTGCTACACAGGCTACAACTGAAAGAGCAAAATATCTCAAAAAGTGAAGCATGTAGGATCAACTAGTTCTCCGAATTTGATGTCCTCTAATGCACTTCTCACGATCGAGTTACATGTTGATATCACCCCAGAAACTTGTTGCATGGTTGGACGATGCTTTGGTTTGGGATTTAAGGATGAGAATGCTGTCTTTGTCACTAAAGCCGCTTCCCCTAGCACATTACCATTCGGGTGTGGAATTCTTTGAACTAAAACTTCATTCAGTGGCCAAGAAGCTGTTGAATTGCTCAATCGTGATGAAGATTAGGACGCGAGTGAAGAAATGAGGTCGCCTAGATGGCTTCCCATGATTACTTCCAATGCCACCACTCCGAAGCTATAAACATCGCATTTCTCATTCACTTCCATTGTGTATGCGAGTTCTACATAGAGAAAAGAGCAAATCTTTTCTAGCTTTTATACAATATCTATGCTTTATAAATTTAAATTGATTTTCAGTAAATCAAGTGTAGAGAGTTAATAATAAATTAATACATTCTTCAGATTCCAATGGCTTTTAAAATTTTCCATTTATTTAGGAAAAAGTTTCACTTTTTAAATTAGTGGCCTACATATCAATTAATATTTAATCGAACTTTCAAATTGCGTAGACAGTGTTGGACTTGGTATTAGGAATTTAGAAATAGAAAGGAAGGTAATTAGAGATGAGGATCCGAAGTATGATCACTTTCCTATCCATAAAAATTAAGCGAGGTGAAATATTGAAGAAACTAACTTACTTGGAGCTGCATATCCAAATTTGCCTGCAAAGGAAGTCCAATTGGATGAATAAGGTTTTAAAACCTTAGCCATGCCAAAATCAAAGATGAGAGCTTCATATTCTTCATCCAGTAAAATGCCCTTGCTCGAGACATCTCGATGAATTATAGGAGGAGAGCATTCATGGTGCATGTAGGACAATGCAAAGCCACCCCTTTGACAACATTCACTCTCCTATTCTAGTCAAATGTTGCCATCCTTTCTTCATTGTTCAATACATCCTTCAAGCTGCCCGATTCCAAGAACTCGTATACCAAAAATGAATGTTGAGAACTCGAGCAAAAGCCGTAGAGCTTGATGATATTCCAATGCCGAGCTTCGGTCAGAGCATGAATCTCCCTTTCAAATGCTTTTCGATTGGCCATTTCTACGTCCAATGCTTCCTTAAATTTCTTTACAGCAACAATTTCACCTGTTTGCAACTGGGCCTTGTAAACAGTCCCCTGTCATCCCACACTGATGCAATATTTGGCATCAAACTCTTCCATGGCTTTAATGATGCTCTCATAAACCATTCTTCCATCAAAGCTCCACATTACCCAGGGGTTTTCATTGCTTCCATTAGCCGAAGTAGCCTCTGTTTTTCTTATTCTTCGGCATCTAATATTTGAAGCTCCCACAACAAGAAGCAAAGAAAGTAGGCAACCCAAAGTAGGAATCAAAACTAGCAGTGACTTTTTGCTTTTGTTTCTTCCTTTCAACGTTGGTGCTGTACAGGAGCTAAGACCAGTAATGTCTCCGCACAAGCCTTTGTTCCCTCTCACAACTCCAATCGTAACATTACAAAAGGTTGGAATTTTTGTTAAAGAACCCTCTAACTCATTAAACGATATGTCGATGGATATCAAACTTATCATATCCCGAATTCTCAATATTACACAAAACTCTCTTGAAATTTGAGAGGTAATACACATTTTCCCCGAAATTTTCAATATTATGCAATTACTTTTTGAATTCTCATTTGTTATAGTCGCTATTTCCTTTATATTTTTTAGTAATATGCGCAATGCACATCGTTTATTTAATATGTATGGCCCTTTATTTGCAAAGACTTATAAGTCTTTGGTAGAGTAAGGAATGGGATGGAAGTCCACAAAGCGATAACTTAATACTGCAGAAATATAATCCCAACCTGCTTTAATAAATAATGAATCCATTGCCACAAAAACATGAAATTCAACAAATGCACAACGAAGTCTTATTTTCGGTTTCCTTTTTCTTTTCCAGAAATACTAATGAGTGTTTTGAGCTATATTTTCTCTTTGTTTTCATGTAGAGATCGTTATCAAACATCATCAAGAAAATATATTTTGTGTGGTGTGTTATAGGCTCAATTGGGTAAATCTTACCTGATCATAAAATGATCACCATTACATGCTTTTGGTTGAAAAATGCAATTAACATGGTCAAGAAAATTTCTGTCGGAAATGAAAGATGTGATGTAATAGAAAGTGACAGAAAAGTTCACATCCCACTTGAAGTAATGGTGATTTTGGAGGAGAATCCTCCACGCACTGAGAGCGCATTTCGGACTAAAAGAAAAGAAACGCGGTATTGAAGAAGACTGGACAAATTCCCAAGCATGGACCGACGACGTCAATGGAGGAATTAACCATCTACTCCATTTTCCTTGGTCTCTCACGTGAGTAGCGGGTTAGGTTGTTGGAATATAATCCAGAGAAAAGCAAACTATTTGTTGTAATCAGGATATCAATGTTGTCACACCCCGAACCTCGAGCATGCGCACATCCTTCGGTGGTCGATAAAATTGCGATGTTCCCAGGTCGCATCGCCGTCCCAATCCATTATGCACATGCGGAAACGAATTAATTAATCCCCTGACAACAACAGACATGGAATAGAAAAGCAAGACAACCATATAAAATAAATTGCACTTTTATAAACAAACTAGTTTATACATAGAGGCCAACTCTAAGGTCTAAGTATAGGAGGTCTATCTCCAAAAAAGACTACTAAGCCACCCATGCTCCTGGCCCTTCCGCTTCAAGCGAATTTCGATTATAAGGCCAAATCGTTATGACACGTCACATTCCGAGTCACACAATTTCGTCACATAATCAAGCGCGGATAACTCATATTGGTGGTTCAATCCACACCCGATATTCACTCTCAATATTCAAACTTCAAATTCAAACTCAACATCCCAACTCAATATTCAACACTAGACTCAAGGTTCTAGAGGTGCCCCCTCTCATGAAGTTTCCGATATCGTGTGACACTTAGTCCCTGACCACAATCAGCAATAGTTTGAGGTACTAGAGCTGGCTCCCACGAAGTCACACTGTCGTGTAGCACTTAGTTCTCGATTATCATAAGTAATAGCTCAAGGTACTAGAGGTGGCTCCCTCAAAGTCACACTCTCGTGTAGCACTTAGTTCTCGACTATCATAAGCAATAATAGCTCAAGGTACTAGAGGTGGCCTATGAAGCACCAACACTCTCCAAGAGCCTCCGTGTCGTGTCAGACACTTCGACACATGTCTGACACTCTCTGACACTCGGTCAACATGTGTCGGAAAATCCGACACTTGGTCAACTTTCTCGACACTCTCCGACACTCGTGTTGGAATTCTGATATACGAGTTTCCGACATGTGATTCCAATCTCGACATCAATTTTAAAAATTCAATAAATGAGATGTTAAAATATATATATATATATGAAAAAATACACAATAATAAAAATAATAAATGAAGAAAGAAGAAAAACATAATCTTCTCTTCTCTTCTTACTCTCACTTCTTGTGATACACAATTCACCCCTTAAGTTTTTTTTTTTTCCTCTTCCAACATATCTAATATGCAAGTCCAGAATATGGATTGCTTGTTTTTTCTCCAAATTTTATGAATTATTGAAATAGAGTTGAATTTATCACATTGAAACAATAAATGATATTAATAAATGGCGGATTAATGTTTTTAGTGTAAATTCATTCTAGGCTTTTTTAATTATTTTTTATTTATGAATTTGATTCAAATTGATTTGATTGAAATAATCATAAAAATGATAATTTATTATGTATATATAAAAATATATATTTAATATACAACGTGTCCCAACGTGTCGAAATTCTCTGTTTTTTGATAAATGTGTTGGCGTGTCATGTCGTGTCGTGTCGCGTGTCGCGTGTTGGTGCTACTTAGGAGATGGCTCCTATGAAATCACGTTGTCGTGTAGCACTTAGTTCTTGGCCACGAAAAGCACTAGTACACGATTCTGGAGGTAACTCACACGAAGTCTCCTTGTCATGTAGCACTTAGTTCTTGACTATGCATGACAGTACTGCAAGGCTTCTAGGGGTGGCTCCCATGTGACTCAAGTCGCCATGTCACACTTAGATCTTGATTACAATAAGCAATGGTACAAGGTACTAGAGGTGGCTCACACGAGGTTACATTACCGTGTAACACTTAGTTTTTTACCGGCTCACAACTCATTTGGTTTCCTCAACCCAACATATGTCACCTCATCTTTCAATAGTCACATTGCCATGACTATAAACCATAGCACGATCATTCAATCATGGCCAAGGGTATTGTGCTTTGCACTTAAATACCTCAATTAAGATAACGAACTTGGCATATTTTTTTCGTATTAAAAACACACGGTAAAATAATCGTGTGTGGGTACACGGTCAATTTGAACCAGAAAAATTGATATCCTTCCTTTTAAATATCCAACTATTTTATATAGTACTTAAAAACATTTTCAGTGTCAAAACCTGACACCCAGTATTTTCTAATTAAATACCCAAATTTCATAATTTTGAATTAAATACTTAAAATCACAATCACCACTCAATTTGCACAAATTAACATTCAATTGCATAAACTAAGCATGCCATAGCAATCAGCACGAAATTCTGGTTACGGCTATCCCGATATAATTTACAGAAAATATTAAATAATTAAATAAATAACAAAAATAATTAAATAAATGCAAACCTAGGCCGGAAATGCTAATTTAACCACCTATAATGGGCCTAGAAAATTAATGCACCTATCTAGATAAATAGTACAATCTTTTCAGCCCATAATCAATCCATTCTAACCACCTAACATGCATAATTAAGTAATTAAATCACTAATCTAAACTAACTAACCACATAATCTCAACTTAAGCTAAGCTAATCAACCCTTAAGTATAATTAACCTCCTAAGCAATGTTTAGTGAGTAAACTCACTGGTTTAGTGGGCCGGTGAGTTCATGACGACGACGACGCGGAGGCGAGTGAAAAACAAGCTTGTAGCAACACCAAGCGAGGTCCGGACGGGTCTTAAAACGGACCTAGAAGCTCTTAGCCCTTGTTGAACTTCGGCCTCTTTCCAAGGGCCGAAGGAGGCTAGTCAAGGCTCAGCTTCGCGCGGAAATAGCAAGGCGGGATGGCAGCAGCTTCAACGGCTCCTGGTGGTGGCGGACGGTGGCTGGAACGGTGACGAGTGGCAGCTAGGTGAGTTGCGATGGTGAGCTCAATGGCTTGGGCTGGCAACCTAGGCTCGCGGACGAGCGAGCACGCGAGCAACAACGGTGCAGCGTGCAGCTGGCGCACGACGGGTGGCAAGCAAGCACTGGACGGCGGTAGGGACGATCGACGGCAAGGGGGGGCTGGCTGGCTGGTCTCTCTCTAGTTTCTTGAGCTCAAAAATCACATAACAATGGATAAAGGAGGAGCAAGGAGGAAGAAGAAGGTTGTTGAAGCAAGGGGAGACCCAAATGGCTTCAATGTCAACCAAAATATCCCAATTCACTCATCAACCTTGCCCCACCACCCATGGCTATCATCCTTAGCCATTTTCCTTCATCCAAGCTTCCTTAGCAAGCCAAGAGAAGGCTGAAATGTTGCACACCCTAAGGACCTACGAATTTTGACATTTCCCTCTTCAATTTCACTTCAATTTCTCTCCAAGTTAATCCAATAAATGTCCCAAAAATTCATTCACGGTGTCCACATCACATTCCACATTTCTCCTTGCCAATTAGTCCAACTTGATGCCAAAAATGCGACCAAAAAGGGCCTTTTAATTTTCCCAGTCCAAAAACGCCTAAATTTGATTTTTCGCGAAAAACTCAGGTTTGCAGAAAAATCTTCAAAGGATGAGTTAACGTTCCTAAAATGAATGGTGACATGAGAGAACTTTCAATTTCTAAAATCAGGTTCAATTTTGTGGTTAATTTCAACCGAACGCGATTTTAGCGTGACATAACCTATTAGGCAACTTTTATGAATTTTTAGCGCAATTGACCCGTGGTCAATTATTTTTGAACCACATTGTACATCTTCGACACATTGGTGACTCTCAGTTGTCGTGAAAATCTCAAGATTTCAAATATGGATACAGAGTACCAAAACGACAAAAAATCGGTCTAGTGCCGATCGACAAGAATTTTGCAATTAGGTGGAATCACCCACACTTGATCACATGGTTTTGTCGAATCCACCTATCTCCAGTCTTTAATCGATTTTTAACTGTACCGTAATGACCCTTGTAGATTAACACGGTTGAGCAGTTGATTCCTGGTCAAATTCTCAAGTTGGTCGCGTTCATTCACCTGATAGGCTAGTTATCTCGTGAGTGGCTAACTCAGATAAAAGAACTATAGGCGCGTCAATGAAAAGCCCATTTCATTTAATCGAAAGCAGGATTTGAAAATCAGGATGTCACAAATGTAATGAAAGTGAGGTACAGATATCTGAATCTTCTTAAGGCGATTAGTTCCTGCCAATGGTGCTTCGCAAATTCACGAACTATACCTCTCAAGATATAACACCTCGAACCTGTTTGGATTAGCACTATGTAAACAAGACTCAATCGAACTGTTCAATTGAACCAGCACACCCAGAAAAATAGAAGAGTAGAGTAGTATTTCAAATCTCTTTTAGAATTGAGTTCGAAAAACCTTCTCATGAAGCTCTACGATCCTATCTATAGTTCATGTACATAAGAGATACATGAATTAAATAGACGCACGTATCCAAGACATTCATGAATCAAGAGATACGTGAATCCAAGAGATTCATGAATCCAGCTACACATCAATTCAAGAGATTCGTGAACTCAATAAATACATGAATTAAAAGATACGTGAATCTAGGAAATTCATGAATTCAATAGATACTTGAACAGAAAAGTTTAGGAAATTCATGAATCCAATAGATACGTGAACAGAAAAGACGTATCTTAATTTGTTGGCTTTTATTGATCCATTAACCATAATTATAACATATGTAACCGTGTCAAATAGATATCGACGGAAAGAAAACAAGCGAAATAGAAATAGAAAGAGCTAAAATAAGGAATTTCAAATCTATAATAGTGACCTTTGTTGGGATATCGGGTTAGACAAATTAGCTTTTCTCAAAGACACAAAACTGCTTGGAATCGGACCGATATGAATATGTATTATGGAGAAACATTAAAGCCGGATGGACACAATAATGATCGAACATTTGTGTGAACTGAAATGGCTTCTATCACATATATGGTCTCAAGTAAGCATCGAGAGCTTTCTTTTAATTAGTTTAGCTTTTTCTTTTTTTTCTTTCTTTTTACGACTTTTGGGCCTTTTAGGATCCACACGTCTTGCGTCTCTTATCCCTTGTTTTCATTCATCAATTCACGGTAACGTAGCTTTATTACATACAAGGACGACATTATTGTAAATCTATCGATTCGAAAGTGCTCGGTAGATTAGTATGAATATAAGTTCACACTCGATGGAGAGTTCAACATTGGGACCCGTATATTCAACAGATCGAGCTGTTGGATGTGGAAGTCAAGAGCATCCATCGCTAAAGGACTTTTCTTACGCCTGCGCACACAAGAAAGGTCCTTGTTGCTTTAATTGATCCCATCTTCTTGTGGACCACTCCATAATGACTTGCTCGATACAAGGATGACATTATTGTAAATCCATGAATTCGAAATTGCTCAATAGATTTGTATGAATTAGGTTCACACTAGATAGAAAATTCAGTATTTGGACTTGGGTATTTTGCAAATTGAGTCATTGGACGTGGAA
This sequence comes from Eucalyptus cloeziana, assembly GCA_014182715.1. Taxonomy (NCBI): domain Eukaryota; kingdom Viridiplantae; phylum Streptophyta; class Magnoliopsida; order Myrtales; family Myrtaceae; genus Eucalyptus; species Eucalyptus cloeziana. The sequence continues at coordinate 28,262,827 of CM024640.1, forward strand.
ATCGAGTGTTCATTACTGAAGGACTTTCCTTGCACCTGCAGGCACAAGAAAAGTCCTTATTGCTTTAATTGATTTCTCCATCTCACGGAGCATTCCATAATGACTTGACTTCATTCTCTTCTAGATGCATTGCATGGTATACCAAGCTCGTCTGGACTATTGATCATGTGTGCTTCCCGACAAATATGGCTAAGGCGAGACGATATGGAGATGATAAGTAGAGTCAAGTTAATCCGACAAAAGGATGCACACCATGTAAAAGCTATTCCATTGAAAGAGACGATACTAGAACCACTAAGGTCAAGAGCTTATTGGCCAGTAAGGGCGGTTTGACATGACATGTCATGCAGCCACCGGTAATAATTAGACTACCACATGTAGATCAACATTTAGTAACAAAAATAATTCACACTTTAAAATACTATGAAAGCAACTTAGGTAAGCTTCTCCTTCCTCACATAGTACTTCCCGCCATACACTCTCCTCTCCCGTTACTTAGGCATCGGATGGCCAATTGGATCAAAATCTGAACACCAGAATTTTTGTATGTGGACACATTCCACTTGAAGCAATAGCGATTTTGGAGAAGATTTTTCCACACGGTGAAACACGGCAAAGGAGAAGACTGGATGAATTGCCAGTGTGGATAGACTTTGACGTCAATGGAGGACTTAACCATCTACTCCATTTTCATCGGTGCGCATGGAAGTAGTGTGTTACATGTAAAACATGACATGCAGTATCAGGTTAGACAAGTTATCTTCTCTTAAAAACTTGACCTGTTTGGAAACGGACCAATGTGAAAATATAGTTGAGAATCTATCTTAATATGCCATTAGCAGTACGGAAGATGGGATGAAAGAGAAAGTGACGCAGGATGCAACGATGAGAGATGATTCGGCGGGAGGTCGAGTGGTTGAAGAGCATGGAGATTGCGTCGACGAGGACGACCCAAGTGATAAAATCGCATTAAATAACGAAACTGAAACCGACCCGATATGCCTACGCATCCGTTTACAAAACCCATATGCCCATTTCCTCCTCCCAGCTCCGCGTCTGACCTCGCCTACTGAGATTCTTCAAGAAAGTTTGGGTTGTTATTCTACTTTTCATCTCTCCTCGTCCGTTCATCCGTTCAGTTCTCATCCTGGAAACCTTTTGGGAGATGGCTTTGATCTTCTTGAGCGAGTCCCTGCATTCCATGCCCCTTGCACCGGCGGTGATGGCCATGGACGAGTGTCGGCATGCTTGTGAGCAGGTCGGCATGAGCCAACTCAAGCTCCAGCCATGGCAGACGCAAGAGGAAAGAAAATAGAAGTAGAGAGAGAAGAGGGAGAGAGAGAGCCGTAAGCAGAAACAGAGGGGAGGAGAGAGAGTAAATTGTGAGAGACAGAGTGTTAACAGAGAGAGTGGGGCTAATAGGTGGGCCCAAATTTGCCACGTATCAATCAGTGTATGATTTATTGTATCTTCCTACATGTCATATTAAACAGACCCAATATTTTTTCCACAGAGGGACACAGAGGGAGATCAGAGAGAGACGTCAGCACTGAGCAGCATGTAGGCCCATTGGGCCAGATTTGGACAAAATTTTCAGGTCTGATTAATGAACCGGCCAAGTCAAGACAAGGGTTTGAAATCTATCCCACCCATACATACGTTCATTTGAAATGCATTGAAAGTTCTAAAACTTGTCATGAAAATACAATTGAGTCCTAAAACATTTAAAAAGTACAATTAAGTCCTCAAACTTATTACAAAATTGTAATAAAGTTCCAAAATTTTCAAAAAGTCTAATCAGTCACCCGAAATTTGTCAAATTTGTCAAATCAAGTCTTTTCATTGATAACTCAATTTGAAAGTTTTGGGATTCAATTACACTTTGTGACAAGTTTTAAGATTTGATTAGACTTTCATAACAATTTTTAGGAATTGCACTTTTTGAAAGTTTTAGAATTTCTAGTGCACTTATTCCTTTGCAAAACATAATGCCCCCAACTTCTTCGGCAAAGTTCATGCAAGGGCAGCAGCCCTTGGCCCCACAGCCCAATACCTTGGTTTTGTACCTCTAAAAGAAAAAAATAGGAATAAACTTTGGTATTTTTTTAATATTTTTTCTTTTACTAATTTATCCTTCTTCCTTAATTCTTTTAATTTCGTGATTCATTCTTTTCTTAAGGACATGCCTCATAGGTGGTGCCACACTAGCGCCACGCACATTAAAAATTACAAAAATGAAACATTACCATTTCCCATTAGGCAAAGTTGAAGGAACTTATGAAGGAAATTGATTGCTCAATTTTATGACTCAATTGTATTTTTGTGATGAGTTTTAGGAATTCTAAGACACTAATCTCTGAAAATAATTCTTGCTAAAATTGATTCTCTCTTTTTCAAAGGATGTAAAGTTACTCACATATTTTGATCAAAGCAAATCATACTCCAATCTGCACCTCATGTTTTCTTTAACTTATGATGTTGGTACACATTCAACTAAAATAATTGGACCAAAATTCACAAAACTAGATGCCAACGTACATCAATTGTGGTCATTTGAATTTATCATATTTTCAACGCAAAAAGATAACTTGTAACAAGCAAATGTAATATTTGTAAGAAATATTAATGATCTTGTTATCATTAAAACTATTCTTAAGGATTGGACGTTGCAACCGTTCCGGGATGGAATTGCAAATGACAAAAATTCCCAAAAGCTTTCAAGTAACTAACGAACCATTACAGAAATGGATAATGGAATTAGCTAAGATAAATAAAGTACAAAAGGTGATTTGCTACACAGGCTACAACTGAAAGACCGAAATATCTCAAAAAGTGAAGCATGTAGGATCAACTAGTTCTTCCAATTTGATGTCCTCTAATGCACTTTGCACGATGGAGTTACATGTTGATATCGCCCTAGAAACTTGTTGCATGGTTGGACGATGCTCTGGTTTGGGATTTAAGCATGAAAATGCCGTCTTTGTCACTAAAGCCACTTCCCCTAGCACATTACCTTTCGGGTATGGAATTCTTTGATCTAAAACTTCCTTCAGTGGCCAAGAAGTTGTTGAATTGTTCGATGGTGATGAAGATGAGGACGCGAGTGAAGAAATGAGGTCGCCTGGATGGCTTCTCATGATTACTTCCAATGCCACCACTCCAAAGCTATAAACATCGCATTTCTCGTTCACTTCCATTGTGTATGCGAGTTCTACATAGAGAAAAGAGCAAATTTTTTCTAGCTTTTATACAATATCTATGCTTTATAAATTTAAATTGATTTTGAGTAAATCAAGTGTAGAGAATTAAGAATAAATTAATACATTCTTTAGATTCCAATGGGCTTTAAAATTTTCCAATGCTTTAGGAAAAAGTTTCACTTTTCAAATTAGTGGCCTACATATCAATTAATATTTAACTGAACTTTCAAATTGTGTAGATAGTGTTGGTCTTGGTATTAGGAATTTGGAAATAGAAAGGAAGGTGGTTAGAGATGAGGATCTCAAGTGTGATCACTTTCCCATCCATAAAAAATTAAGCGAGGTGAAATTTTGAAGAAACCAACTTACCTGGAGCTGCATATCCAAAGGTGCCTGCAAAGGAAGTCCAATTGGATGAATAAGGTTTTAAAACCTTAGCCATGCCAAAATCAGAGACGTGAGCTTCATATTCTTCATCCAATAAAATATTCTTGCTCGAGACATCTCGATGAATTATAGGAGGAGAGCATTCATGGTGCATGTAGGACAATGCAGAAGCCACCCCTTTGACAACATTCACTCTCTTATTCCAGTCAAATGTTGCCATCCTCTCTTCATTGTTCAATACATCCTTCAAGCTGCCCAATTCCAAGAACTCATATACCAAAAATGAATGTCGAGAACTCAAGCAAAAGCCGTAGAGCTTGATGATATTCCGATGCCGAGCTTCGGTAAGAGCATGAATCTCCCTTTCAAATGCTTTTCGGTTGCCCATTTCTATGTCCACTGCTTCCTTAAATTTCTTTACAGCAACAGTTTCACCTGTTTGCAACTGGGCCTTGTAAACACTCCCCTGTCCTCCCACACCGATGCAATATTTGGCATCAAACTCTTCTGTGGCTTCAATGATGCTCTCATAAACCATTCTTCCATTAAAGCTCCATATTACCCAGGGGTTTTCATTGCTTCCATTGGCTGAAGTCGCCTCTGTTCTTCTTATTCTTCGGCATCCAATACTTAAAGCTCCCGCAACAAGAAGCAAAGAAAGTAGGCAACCAAAAGTAGGAATCAAAACTAGCAGCAACTTTTTGTTTTTGTTTCTTCCTTTCAACATTGGTGTTGTACAGGGGCTAAGACCAGCAATGTCTCCGCACAAGCCTTTGTTCCCTCTCACAACTCCAATCGTAGCATTATGAAAGGCTGGAATGTTTGGTAAAGAACCCTCTAACTCATTAAATGATATGTCGACGGATGTCAAGCTTATCATATCTTGAAATGTCAACATAATTGAACCTGATAACTGATTATGTGAGAGGTTGAGTATTTCTAATCTGTGCAATAGCCCAAGTTGTCTAGGTATTTCTCTTGTGAGCAAATTTCGACTCAAATCGAGAAGCTGAAGGGATTGAAGATTCCTAATCTTGATGGGAATACTCTTTTCTAGATTATTCCTACTTAAATTTAAGAATAGAAGTTTGGAGCACCCCCCAAGTTGGGTAGGAATTGAGCCACTCAAGTTATTTCCTGCAATGTTGAGTTCTACCAATTCGGACAATGCTCCAAGTTCTTGAGGGATGTGGCCTACCAGAAGGTTGCAGTCCAACAAAAGATGTTGAAGTAACTTCAATTTTCCTAGTACTTCAGGAATTTCTCCAACAATATAATTTGAAGAGAGATTAAGTTTCCCCAATTGAGTCATGTTTCCAAGCTGAGGTGGTATGGCACCGGAGATTTTATTGTTGGAGATTATCAAGTTTGTCAAATTTCTACATTCACTCAATGTCGAGGGTAGCTCACCATAAAGTTCATTGTTGCTCAACTCAAGGTAATTCAAGGAGGGGTACACACCAAGTGCATTCGTTATGTTTCCCTTGAGCAAGTTGTTTTGGAGCCTAAGTCTAATCAAACTTGAACAATTTCTCAGGCTTCTTGGGATTCCAGTGAGGTGATTGTTTGATGCACTAAAATACATAAAAGATTGGCTACTGCATATTTCTTGTGGCAATTGGCCAACAAAGTGATTATCTTCTAGACGTAATATTATGAGGGATGTGAGATTATTCATCTCGGTGGGAAGAGAGCCCGACAATGAATTGTTGGCAAGATAAAGGCCCGATAGATGGGTCAAGTTGCCTATGGATGACGGGATAGGACTAGTTAAATTATTGTCTACCAATTGCATTATTATCAATGAACTCATTCCTCCAACTTCCAAAGGTATGGAGCCAGAAAGCTGGTTGTCCTTGAGGTAAAGATATGTCAGATTACTCAAATTTCCTAAAGTTGTAGGGATGGATCCTTTGAGATAATTGGCAGATAAGTCAAGTACACGGAGAGACCCCAACCTTCCTATTTCCTTTAGAATGGATCCGACAAGTTGATTACCACCAAGCCATAACTCCCCCAAGCTACTCATGTTTCCAATGGAAGAAGGAATAGGACCGGCGATGCTGTTCTCAGAAAGATCGAGATATTGTAAAGATCGCAATGACCCAAGTTCAATTGGAATGGATCCTTTGAGAAAATTGGATTTTAAGTCAAGGACATGGAGAGACCCCAACCTTCCTATTTCATTTGGAATGGATCCGACAAGTTGATTACCACCAAGCCATAACTTCCCCAGGCTACTCAAGTTTCCGATGAAAGAAGGAATAGGACCGGCGATGCTATTCTTAGAAAGATCGAGATGTTGTAAAGATCGCAATGACCCAAGTTCAATTGGAATGTTTCCCGAAAGGTTATGGTGACTTAAATCCAGATGAATAAGCTTGGAAAGATGGCCAATGCTCGGAGGGATGTTCCCGAAGAGCTTATTATATGCAAGGCTTAGAAATGTCAAGTTGCTCAAGTGAAGTATCTCAATGGGAATTGGGCCAGTCAAATTATTACTAGTAAGATCGAGATATTGTAAAGATTGCAATGACCCAAGTTCAATTGGAATGGATCCTTTGAGATAATTTGGAGATAAGTCAAGTACACGGAGAGACCCCAACCTTCCTATTTCCTTTGGAATGGATCCGACAAGTTGATTACCACCAAGCCATAACTCCCCCAAGCTATCCATGTTTCCGATGGAAGAAGGAATAGGACCGGCAATGTTGTTCTCAGAAAGATCGAGATATTGTAAAGATCGCAATGACCCAAGTTCAATTGGAATGTTTCCCGAAAGGTTATGGTGACTTAAATCCAGATGAATAAGCTTGGAAAGATGGCCAATGCTCAGAGGGATGTTCCCGAAGAGCTTATTATATGCAAGGCTTAGAAATGTCAAGTTGCTCAAGCGAAGTATCTCAATGGGAATTGGGCCAGTCAAATTATTACTAGTAAGATCGAGATATTGTAAAGATTGCAATGACCCAAGTTCAATTGGAATGGATCCTTTGAGAAAATTGGATTTTAAGTCAAGTACATAGAGAGACCCCAACCTTCCTATTTCCTTTGGAATGTATCCGACAAGTTGATTACCACCAAGCCATAACTCCCCCAGGCTATTCATGTTTCCAATGGAAGAAGGAATAGGACCGGCGATGCTGTTCTCAGAAAGATCGAGATATTGTAAAGATCGCAATGACCCAAGTTCAATTGGAATGTTTCCCGAAAGGTTATTTCCAGTTAACTCCAGACGAATAAGCTTGGAAAGATGGCCAATGCTCAGAGGGATGTTCCCGAAGAGCTTATTGTTGGGAAGGCTAAGAGTGACCAAGTTGGGCAAATGGGAGAAATTGAGAGGGTGAAGCGTACCAAGTATGGCAGAAGATGAAAGGTTCAAGCTCGCAACGCTCCCCAGAGGATCACAATCGATTCCGCGCCATGAGCAAGGGCTGCTTCTATTCCATGAAGACAAATTATAGCGACTCCCGCTGTCTAACTTAGACTTCCATGTTAGGAGTGCCTCCACTTCCTCATTTACCGTATGGTTACTAGCATCAGTAAGGGCAACTAGAGAAGAGATTCGAGATGAAGCAAGACAAGACATTTGTTGCGGGAATGTGAGAAGAAGGTAAGCGAGGAACAACATTGAGAGTTGTTTCTGAGACGAGGCCATGAGAGGTTTGAGGTTTTTTGGGGTGGACTCTTCTTCGTTTCTAGGTGCGCATGTGTTATAATGGACTAACTATAACCCACGTATATATAAAAGAATCGACACCATCAAGTCAACAAACAGGTCAATATCGCTGCTTCTCAGTGAATGAGAGAAAATATCGAATTTCTTTTCTGGGAGATATTACACAAAACTCTCTTGAAATTTGAGAGGTAATACACATTTTTCCCTAAATTATCAATATTATCCAATTACTTTATGAATTCTCATTTGTTACGGTCGCTATTTCCTTTATATTTTTCAGTAATATGCGCAATGTACATCGTATATTTAATATGTATGGCCCTTTATTTGCAAAGACTTATAAGTCTTTGGTAGAGTAAGGATTGGGATGTAAATCCACAAAGCGAGAACTTAATACTGCAGAAATATAATCCCAACCTGCTTTAATAAATAATGAATCCGTTGCCAAAAAAGCACGAAATTCAACAAATGCACAACGAAGCCCTATTTTCGGTTTTCCTTTTCTTTTCCAGAAATACTAATGAGTGTTTTGAGCGATTCATAATTTAGACACGTATCAATCTGCACTTGATGGTGGAAAAGGGAGAAAGAGATAGAGAAGCTTTGATCACTTTCTCTAAAAGTCTAAAAGCAACGCTTTCTCACACTTTCTCTGATCTTTTTCAGAGAAAAAACTGATTTTGACCCATCATAGCCTTTTCACCTCCACCATCGTCTTCTTGAATGACTGCCAATTTCTTGTTGCTTTCTCTCAACGTAACAAACGTCTCTGCTTTAATGCCAAGCACGCGCAATTCTTTTCTCTGTTCATGCTACTAACTCATATATACTTTTATTATGTTTTTCTTTTGGGCAATGTACCTCGGTTCAATTAATGAGGACAGGTGAAAAGGAAAATTGTTCATTTATTATGTTTTTCTTTTGGGCAATGTACCTCGGTTCAATTAATGAGGACAGGTGAAAAGGAAAATTGTTTGTGATCGGGTTTCTTCGTTCGGCTAAAGAAGCAAATATGAGTTCCTCCAGCTACATACATCATGCCATGTTCACAGGGGAAAACAAGACGGTAATACTTCTCACAGGTGGAGTAGAATCTCTGAAAACTGACCTTCCAGAAGACAGTCAAGATTTTCATACAGAAGTAATATTGAATGAATCAATGTGGCGGGAGCCCTCTCTTGTACCGAATACACTTACGAGTATGTATGCCCTATCATGTTAACACCGAGGAGCAAAGCAATGCCAAATGTAACTTTGCTCTCCTCGTGACCTTTGGGGATACGAATCTTGAGTGGGCTATCCCCAATTCCTCCGATGATTGCTTAACTCTCACCATTCCGCAGATCCTTAGATTTCTTCACCGTCTTCTTGGAAAAACTACCTCCACCCCAATTCGACCCATATCCATCTTTGTATCCACACCCGTAACCGTATCTAAGTTTGAAAGTTTGGCCACAATTCCGTGCAAGTAAACAATTTAGTAGTTCTAATAGTTCTTTCTTTAATTACTCAAAGCACCTGTTGGTTTTGACCCAAAAAAAAGAAGAAGCACCCGTTGGTTTTTGTAACAACCATAATATGATCTACCTTAAAGTGATTCAGTCTTCCTTCCCTCTCGTCCTGATTGATGGAATGGACTTTTAAATCCGCAATCATCAGCTAAGAAAAATATCACTTATTGGTCCATACAACTCACGTCATGTGACATCCTAAATTTTCAAATTCTGATTTCAACTAAATTAATCGGGCCTTTCATCGACGTGCCTATAGTTCTATTCTTAGAGCTAATCACTTCTAAGATAACTAGACTATCAGGGTAAGTCACTAGGGGATTTTAATGCAATAGACTTGGGAATTCGATTAGGAATCAATTACTCGACCGTCATTACGGCATAGTTAAAAGTTGATTAGAGATCAGAGATAGGTCGGTTCGACTAAGATGTGTGGTTAAACGTGGGTAATTCCACTAAATTGAAAAATTCTCGTCGACTGGCACTAGATTGATTTTTCTATCGTTTTGGTACCCTGTGTCCGTATTTGAATCCTTGAGATTTTCACGGCAACCGAGGGTTGCCAATGTGTCGAAGAGGTTCATTGTGGCTCGAAGAAAATCGACCACGGGTCATTTTTACTAAACATTTCTGAAAGCTACCCAGTAGCCTAGGTCACACTAAAATCGCGCCGAATTGAAATTAACAGTGAATTTGAATCCGATTTCATAAATTGAAAGTTCTGTCATGTCACGAGTCATTTTAGGAACGTCGACTCAGTCTCCGAAGATTTTTCTGCAAACCGAGACTTTTTGGGAAAAATCGAGGTAGGGTTGTTTTTGTTCAGAAAATTCACTTGTTTTCAAAATTTCAAGTTATTCCAGATGTATATCAAAAGCGTTTCCTCAATGGATTCATTCAAGAAGAAGTCTATGTGGAATAACACCAGGATTTGAAGATCCAAGAAAACCAGACTCTATCTACAGACTAAAAAAAAGCATTGTATGGTTAGAAGCAAGCTCCACGAGCCTGGTATACAATCAAAGAAAGGTATATTCATTCACCAGGAGAAATATGCCAAAGATCTCATCAAGAAATTTGAATTGGAGAACTGCAAGAGGACAAAAACTCCTATGTCGAGTTCATCAAAACTAGACAAGGATGAAGGAGGGAAGAAAGTAGATTAGAAACTATACAGAAGCATGATCGGCTCTCTTTTTTACCTCACTGCATCTAGACCTTATATTTTATTCAATGCATGCATCTGTGCTAGATTTCAGTCTGATCCAAAGATATCTCATCTTAGTGCTGTTAAACGCATCATAAAGAATGAGACTTTACTCTTCTAGGTTATTCTGACGCTAATTTAGCCGGTTGTAGAGTTGACAAAAAGAGCACATCTAGCACTTGTCAATTGTTGGGACAAATGCTGGTGTCTTGGTTTTCAAGGAAACAAAGTACGGTGGCATTATCAACAGCAGAAGCATAATATGTTGCTCTTGGGAGTTGTTGTTCTCAAATTCTTTGGATAAGACAACAACTAAGAGACTTTGGAATAGAAGAATTATGTACAAAGATCAGATATGACAACACAAGTGCTATCAATCTCACCAGAAACCCCATTCTTCATTCAAGGGCGAAGCATATAGAGATTCAACATCATTTTATAAGAGATCATGTCCAGAATGGTGAGATTATGGTTCAATTTATTGATCCAAAGAATTAGCTGGCAGGCATATTCACAAAAACTTTGGAGAAAAACTTATTTGAGTCTATTCGCAACGGGCTGAATATTATCTCTCCTATCGTTTAAAGTCTGAAGTTGATCAGACTCATAACTTTAACTTGAGGAAGCCACTTCCTTATGAACATTTTCTCAAATCCAGGTATTTTATTTTTAGAATGTAAATACTGAACATGTATGATTTTATCTGAATTGATGCTTGCCTATTTTATTTTTGGAAGTTATTATTTTCTTACCGAAATACGATTTCAAATTTTTAACAGTTACCTTTTTAATTTTAATTTTGAAAAAGCATTTTCCTTATGACGATTTGGCTACCTTGTTTCGATTTGCTTAAATTCCTCAAAATTACTCTTTTTCGAAGCACAAGCATTTTCAAAACCCTAATGTCTAATCTCTCTCTCTCTCCCTGATCTTTTACTCTCAAAATTTCTCGACAAGTTTTCATCTTTTCTCCACTCGAACATGTCTACAAAATCTTCCAAGTTTGCATCCATGTCACACCAGAGGAAATCATCTCGGATCGCAAGTTAGGAACTTCGGAACATGCCAGAAGGATCGACATACTTCAATCTTATTGGTGAAGACTCTCATCAGGACTCTCCTTGTCAACCTTTGGAAGAAGAAATTGATCAAGATGCGGTTCCTCTCAGAGTTTTGACATGCCAGGTTCTTTACAAGCATTATTGTTATCTGAAACAGGGTGGTTCTCTAATGTCTTCTACCACTAGTTTTCTAAAAGGCCATGGGCATGGGAACGAAACTCTATTATTGAGAGCCATGGAAAGAATAGGAGTGGCGCTGAAAGGATCGGCAAAAAAGGTTTGTCTTCATTTTCCTTCTGACCCTTGATTTAGTTCTGAGAATCAGCCTGAAAATAAGGATGATGACGAGCGAATCTATACGAATTTTCAACCAAGGATGGGTGTGGCTACTGACGTTCGTGGTGAAAGAACGAAATTGTTTCATTCTAAAGAGCATCAAAGGGTTTATGCCCAAATACTGAACAGAGGGGTGATAAACCCTCGAACAGTAGATTTTGACTTCTTGGACTCGATAAAAGTTAACTTGAGGGAAAAAGTTGGCCATCCTTCAACTTGAATAGTTTTGTGCTGAGACGACTGTGGCTTATCCGGAATTGACAGCATACTTTTATTCAAATCTGTCTTTCCTTGATCAAAATCGCATTCAGTTCACTGTTTGTAACGTTTTTTATCGATTTATATATACTTAGGAATTTATTCAATTGTTCTAATACTAACGATTTATTCCTATTGGCTTATATTAACTTTATAGCCTAGTCCACTTCGTACATGTGTGGATAGACTCTATTTTTTATTTTTCAGTCAATCCAAATCTAACCGTTTATTGACTAGGAGCATATCAAAGTTTCACAACATACAAATATTGTCATGTCCATTCACATATAGTTTTTCATGTTTACTAAGATTTAAATGATATTTTTAAAATTTCTTTTTTTTTCTCTCTTTTTGGAAAATACAAACATACAAGTTAATGATGTGGATTGTATCAACTACGTGCCACAATTGAAAACCACAATTTGAACAATAATTGAAGGCTAGGGCCTCCCTTTTGAAAGATAGTTTATTGTCTTTTGAGAGGAACCTCTAAGGGATTGCAGCCTGTATGGGTCCTAGAAGTGTGACAATATTGCTTTTGCTTTTCACAAAGAAAAGGGAATGCCACTTTTGCTTTGTGCGATAAAAAAAAGTGTTCATCAAAACTCAAAGTGCTATAATTTTATTTTGTTTTATTTTTATTTATTTTAGTTTATTTTATTTTTCCTTTTCCTTTTCTTCCTCCATTTCCTTCTTCCCCACAGTGGCTGGCAAGGCTCTAGGTAAGGCTTGGGGACTTCTAATAGGGCAATTCCTCTTGATATTTTGAAGATGACAAAATAAATCAAAGGCTACTAACGTGTTTAATAATTGAGTAATAGACTATGCAAATGATAGAATATGTAAATGACATTATCAAGGACTATACTAAGAAAAACCAGAAGATAGACTTTATGCTAAAGCTAAACTTATTCAGACTGTGTCCAGACATTAAGGCCAAATATGTTCAGAAGCAGAATATGTTAAGACTTTTGTCCAAATTGTAAAGTCTACTTCAGACGGAATACAGTGAGACTTTACTTCAGACAGAACACTCTCAAACTTTACATACAGAATGAGAAATAAGTCCAGAACGTGACAAGGTCCAAAACGAGACACATGTCCAAAACGTGACAAGTTCAGAAAGAAGCATGTTCAGACCGAGACAACTTGACAGATAGTGATACAAGACCCAAAACGTATAACGACTAGTAATCTGGTTTGGATTCTACATCAAGATAGATTTGATTGACTCAGTCTAATTGATTGACAATTGGATCCTGAAGACAATAACTTTCTAAATGAAGAAGCTTTACTTATAGAAACAAAGATTCTGTTTGTATGGGCTATCATAATCAACTTAGGGTTCTACTTCTGTCACTCAACAGCTACTAAATCTTATTGATATAGATATGTCCCGGGGATAAATTGGAAGACGATCCTCTAGATACTACCCAACGGCTAGTTTGGAAGTAGATAAGTATTTAAATAGATCAAGGACCGAAGAGCAAAAAACAGACGGAACGTGGAATCTGGAATTCCAAAGTCTAACCGAACTACGATCATATACTTGTCTTTCGTGAGCTTAAACATTTGTGATCGTGAGAGAAATACCAAAAGAGTGATTCCTCGCTAGATCAATTGCTCAATTAGAGAGTAGAGAGACATCTACATAGTGTGTCAAGAATTGTGGGTTTTTCACTATGTTTGTCATATGCCTTACTCCATCACTCCAATATCGGAAGATAGCAAAATTCTTGTTTTTTCAATCAATCCAAATCTGACAGTTTATTGACTAGGAGCATATGAAAGTTTCACAACATACATATATTGTCATGTCCATTCACATATAGCTTTTCATGTTTACTACGATATAAATGACATTTTTAAAATTTCTTTTTTTTTTTCTCTTTTTGGAAAACACAAACATACAAGTTAATGATATGGACTGCATCAACTACGTGCCACAATTCCAAACCACAACTTCAACAATAATTGAAGACTAAGGCCTCCCTTTTGAAAGATAGTTTATTGTCTTTTGAGAGGAACCTCTTAGGGCATACAGCCTGTATGGGTCCTAGAAGTGTGACAATATTGCCTTTGCTTCTCACAAAGAAAAGGGAATGCCACTTTTGCTTTGCACGATAAAAAAAAGTGTTCTTCAAAACGCAAAGTGCTATAATTTTATTTTGTTCTATTTTTATTTATTTTAGTTTACTTTATTTTTCCTTTTCCTTTTCTTCCACATTTTCCTTCTTCCCCACAGTGGCTGCCAAGGCTCTAGGCAAGGCCTGGAGACAGTTGTTAGGGTAATTGCTTAAGATGTTTTGAAGATGTCAAAATAAATTAAAGTCTACTAACGTGTTTAATGATTGAGTAATAGACTACGCAAGCCCCAAAACCAAGATTTTGTTTAAATGGGCAATCATAATCAACTTCGGATTCTACTTCGGTCACTCAAGGGATACAAAATCTTCTTGATACAGATATGTCCAACAGCAAAATTGAAAGACGATCCTCTAGATATTGTCCAATGGCTAGTTTGGAAGTAGATAAGAATTAAAGGAGATCAAGGATCGATGAGCAAAAACCAGACGGAGCGTAGAATCTAGAATTCCAAAGTCTGAGCGAACTTCGATCATATTCTTGTCTTTCGTAAGCTTAAACGTTTGTGATCGTGAGAGAAATACGAAAAGAGTGATTCCTCGGTGGTTCAATTGCTCAATTGGAGAGCGAAGAGACATCTACAAAGAGTGTCAACAATTGTAGGTTTTTCACTATGTTCGTCATATGCCTTACTCCATCACTCCAATATTGGAAGATAGCAAAAATTGTTGTTTTTTTCCAGAAATTTTTAATTCAAACTGGGTTTATTCCACCCATGTGCTGGATTTTTTTATCCATGTATATCCAGTCTCAAATTCGGACTATCAGTGAGCTTTTGCGTTTTGCTTTGGCAACTTCTTCATGCTCGATTGATATTTCTTTTAATAAATTCTCATTACCTCTTATCCGTTGCTTAAGTAATTTTTTTTATATATTACATATCAAAAAATGATAAAAGATAATTATGGAAGAAATTGTTTCCTACACAGCTCTATAACTCTACGGATACTAGTCAAAGAGTTTCCAAATTTTGGAGATTGAAATGAAGAGATTTATTATTCTTTCTATAAAAAAGAGTTAAGATTCTGGTGAATAAATCCAAAATGGAAATTGTCAAATCATGAAAAAGGGCATAACGTTTTTATCGGTCTATATCTACTTAGGAATTTATTCAATTGTCATAATACTGACGATTTATTCATATTGGCTTGTATTAACTTTACAGCCTAGTCCACTTCATACATGCGTGGGTAGACTCCATTTTTTATTTTTCAGTCAATCCAAATCTGACCGTTTATTGACTAGGAGCAAATGAAAGTTTCACAACATAAAGATATTGTCATGTCCATTCACACACAGTTTTTCATGTTTAATAAGATTTAAATGATTCTTTTTAAGTTTTTTCTCTCTTCTTGGAAAACACAAACAGACAAGTTAATGATGTGGATTGCATCAACTACGTGCCACAATTCAAAACCACAACTTCAACAATAATTGAAGGATAGGGCCACCCTTTTGAAAGATAGTTTATTGTCTTTTGAGAGGAACCTCTGAGGCCGTACAGCCTGTATGGGTCCTAGAAATGTGACAATATTGCCTTTTCTTTTCACAAAGAAAAGGGAATGCCACTTTTGCTTTCCACGATAAAGAAAAAAGAAGTGTTCATCAAAACTCAAAGTGCTATAATTTTATTTTGTTCTATTTTTATTTATTTTATTTTAGTTTATTTTTCCTTTTCCTTTTCTTCCACCTTTTCCTTCCTCCCCACAGTGGCTAGCAAGGCTCTAGGCAAGGCTTGGGGACTATTGTTAGGGTAAATGCTTATCATGTTTTGAAGATGTCAAAATAAATTAAAGACTATTAACGTGTTTAATGATTGAGTAATAGACTATGCAAATGATAGAATATGTAACTGACATTATCAGGGATTATACTTGGAAAAACGATAAGATAGACTTTATCTTTGAAGCTGAACTTATTCAGATTGTGCTTGCACATTAAGGCCAAATATGTTCAGAAGCATAATATATTCACACTTACGTCCATATTGTAAAGTTTACTTCAGACGGAAAATGGTGAGACTTTACTTCAGACGAAACACTCTCAAACTTTACAAACGGAATGAAACATAAGTAAAAAACGTGACAAGGTCCAGAACGAGGCACATGTCCAAAACGTGACAAATTCATAACGAAGCATGTTCAGACCGAGACAACTTGACAAAACGTGATACAAGCCCCAAATCGTATAACGGATAGTAATCTGGTTTGGATTTTACATCAAGATTAATTTGATTGACTCAATCTAATTCATTGACAATTGGATCTGAAGACAAGAACTTTCTAAATGAAGAAGCTCTAATTATGGAAACCCAGATTCCGTTTGAATGGGCGATCACAATCAACTTGGATTCTACTTGTGTCACTCAACGGCTACTAAATCTTCTTGATACAGATATGTCCAATGGACAAATTGGAAGACGATCCTCTAGATATTGTCCAACGGCTAGTTTGAAAGTAGATAAGAATTAAAGGAGATCAAGGATTGATGAGCAAAAAACAGACGGAGCGTAGAATCTAGAATTCCAAAGTCTGAGCGAACTTCGATCATATACTTGTCTTTCGTGAGCTTAAACGTTTGCGATCATCAAAGAAATACAAAAAGCGTGAATCCTCGGTGATTGAATTGCTCAATTGGAGAGCGGAGAGACATCTACAAAGAGTGTCAAGAATTGTGGGTTTTTCACTATGTTTGTCATATGCCTTATTCCATCACTCCAATATTGGAAGATAGCAAAAATTGTTGTTTGTTTCTAGAAATTTTTAATTCAGTCTGGGTCTATTCCACCCATGTGCTGGATTTTTTATGCATGTATATCCACTCTGAAATTCGGACTATCAGTGAGCTGTTGCGTTTCGCTTTGGCAACTTGTTCATCCTCGATTGATATTTCTTTTAATAAATTCTCATTACCTCTTATCCGTTGCTTAAGTAATTTTTTTTATATATTACATATCAAAAAAAGATAAAAGATAATTATGGAAGAAATTGTTTCCTACACAGCTCTATAACTCTACGGATACTAGTCAAAGAGTTTCCAAATTTTGGAGATTGAAATGAAGAGATTTCTTATTCTTTCTATAAAAAAGAGTTAAGATTCTGGTGAATAAATCCAAAATGGAAATCGTCAAATCATGAAAAAAGGCATAACGTTTTTATCGGTTTATATCTACTTAGGAATTTATTCAATTGTTATAATACTGACGATTTATTCATATTGGCTTGTATTAACTTTACAGCCTAGTCCACTTCATACATGCGTGGGTAGACTCTATTTTTTATTTTTCAGTCAATCCAAATCTGACCGTTTATTGAGTAGGAGCAAATGAAAGTTTCACAACATAAAGATATTGTCATGTCCATTCACATACAGTTTTTCATGTTTACTAAGATTTAAATGATTCTTTTTAAGTTTTTTTTCTCTTCTTGGAAAACACAAACATACAAGTTAATGATGTGGATTGCATCAACTACGTGCCACAATTCAAAACCACAACTTCAACAATAATTGAAGGCTAGGGCCACCCTTTTGAAAGATAGTTTATTGTCTTTTGAGAGGAACCTCTGATGCCGTACAGCCTGTATGGGTCCTAGAAATGTGACAATATTGCCTTTGCTTTTCACAAAGAAAAGGGAATGCCACTTTTGCTTTCCACGATAAAAAAAAAAAAAGTGTTCATCAAAACTCAAAGTGCTATAATTTTATTTTGTTCTATTTTTATTTATTTTATTTTAGTTTATTTTTCCTTTTCCTTTTCTTCCACCTTTTCCTTCCTCCCCACAGTGGCTGGCAAGGCTCTAGGCAAGGCCTGGGGACTATTGTTAGGGTAAATGCTTATGATGTTTTGAAGATATCAAAATAAATTAAAGACTATTAACGTGTTTAATGATTGAGTAATAGACTATGCAAATGATAGAATATGTAAATGACATTATCAGGGATTATACTTGGAAAAACGATAAGATAGACTTTTATCTTTGAAGCTTCGAACTTATTCGGATTGTGCGCCCGACATTAAGGCCAAATATGTTCAGAAGCATAATATATTCACACTTACGTCCATATTGTAAAGTTTACTTCAGACGGAAAACGGTGAGACTTTACTTCAGACGGAACACTCTCAGACTTTACAAACGGAATGAAACAGAAGTAAAAAACGTGACAAGGTCTAGAATGAGGCACATGTCCAAAACGTGACAAATTCATAACGAAGCATGTTCAGACCGAGAAAACTTGACAAAACGTGATACAAGCCCCAAATTGTATAACGGATAGTAATATGGTTTGGATTTTACATCTAGATTAATTTGATTGACTCAATCTAATTCATTGACAATTGGATCTGAAGACAAGAACTTTCTAAATGAAGAAGCTCTAATTATGGAAACCCAGATTCCGTTTGAATGGGCGATCACAATCAACTTGGATTCTACTTTGTGTCACTCAACTACTACTAAATCTTCTTGATACAGATATGTCCAATGGGCAAATTGGAAGACGATCCTCTAGATATTGTCTAACGGCTAGTTTGGAAGTAGATAAGAATTAAAGGAGATCAAGGATCGATGAGCAAAAAACAGACGGAGCGTAGAATCTAGAATTGCAAAGTCTGAGCGAACTTCGATCATATACTTGTCTTTCGTGAGCTTAAACGTTTGCGATCATGAAAGAAATACAAAAAGCGTGAATCCTCGATGATTGAATTGCTCAATTGGAGAGCGTAGAGACATCTACAAAGAGTGTCAAGAATTGTGGGTTTTTCACTATGTTTGTCATATGCCTTATTCCATCACTCCAATATTGGAAGATAGCAAAAATTGCTGTTTTTTTTCTAGAAATTTTTAATTTAATATGGGTTTATTCCACCCATGTGCTGGATTATTTATCCATGTATATCCAGTCTCAAATTCGGACTATCAGTGAGCTTTTGCATTTGGCTTTGGCAACTTGTTCATGCTCGATTGATATTTCTTTGAATAAATTCTCACTACCTCTTATCTGTTGCTTAAGTAATTTTTTTTATATATTACATATGAAAAAATGATAAAAGATAATTTTGGAAGAAATTGTTTCCTACACAGCTCTATAACTCTACGAATACTAGTCAAAGAGTTTCTAAATTTTGGAGATTGAAATGAAGAGATTTCTTATTCTTTCTATAAAAAAAAGTTAAGACTCTGGTTAATAAATCCAAAATGGAAATCGTCAAATCATGAAAAAGGCATAACGTTTTTGTCGGTTTATATCTACCTAGGAATTTATTCAATTGTTATAATACTGACGATTTATTCATATTGGCTTGTATTAACTTTACAGCCTAGTCCACTTCGTACATCCGTGGGTAGACTCTATTTTTATTGTTCAGTCAATCCAAATCTGACCGTTTATTGACTAGGAGCAAATGAAAGTTTCACAACATAAAGATATTGTCATGTCCATTCACATACAGTTTTTCATGTTTCCTAAGATTTAAATGATTCTTTTTA
The DNA here is from genome assembly GCA_014182715.1 of Eucalyptus cloeziana. Lineage (NCBI taxonomy): Eukaryota > Viridiplantae > Streptophyta > Magnoliopsida > Myrtales > Myrtaceae > Eucalyptus > Eucalyptus cloeziana. The sequence continues at coordinate 28,282,097 of CM024640.1, forward strand.
AGTTTTTTTTCTCTTCTTGGAAAACACAAACATACAAGTTAATGATGTGGATTGCATCAACTACGTGCCACAATTCAAAACCACAACTTCAACAATAATTGAAGGCTAGGGCCACCCTTTTGAAAGATAGTTTATTGTCTTTTGAGAGGAACCTCTGATGCCGTACAGCCTGTATGGGTCCTAGAAATGTGACAATATTGCCTTTGCTTTTCACAAAGAAAAGGGAATGCCACTTTTGCTTTCCACGATAAAAAAAAAAAAGTGTTCATCAAAACTCAAAGTGCTATAATTTTATTTTGTTCTATTTTTATTTATTTTATTTTAGTTTATTTTTCCTTTTCCTTTTCTTCCACCTTTTCCTTCCTCCCCACAGTGGCTGGCAAGGCTCTAGGCAAGGCCTGGGGACTATTGTTAGGGTAAATGCTTATGATGTTTTGAAGATATCAAAATAAATTAAAGACTATTAACGTGTTTAATGATTGAGTAATAGACTATGCAAATGATAGAATATGTAAATGACATTATCAGGGATTATACTTGGAAAAACGATAAGATAGACTTTATCCTGAAGCTGAACTTATTCAGATTGTGTCCAAACATTAAGGCCAAATATGTTCAAAAGCATAATATATTCAGACTTACGTCCAGATTGTAAAGTTTACTTCATATGGAATACGGTGAGACTTTACTTAAGACGGAACACTCTCAGACGTTACATACGGAATGAAACATAAGTAAAAAACGTGACAAGGTCCAAAACGAGCCACATGTCCAAAACGTGACAAATTCATAACGAAGCATGTTCAGACCGAGACAACTTGACAGAACGTGATACAAGCCCCAAATCGTACAACGGCTAGTAATCTGGATTGGATTTTACATCATGATTAATTTGATTGACTCAATCTAATTCATTGACAGTTGGATCCTGAAGACAAGAACTTTCTAAATGAAGAAGCTCTAATTGTGGAAATCAAGATTCTGTTTGTATGGATGATCATAATCAACTTGGGATTCTACTTCTGTCGCTCGACAGCTACTAAATCTTCTTGATACAGATATGTCCAACAGGCAAATTGGAAGACGATTGTCTAGATATTGTCCAACGGCCAGTTTGGAAGTAGATAAGAATTAAAAGAGATCTAGGATCAATGAGAAAAAAGCAGAAGGAGCGTAGAATATAGAATTCCAAAGTCTGAGGGAACTTCGATCATATACTTGTCTTTCGTGAGCTTAAACGTTTGTGATCGTGAGAGAAATTCAAAAAGGGTGATTCCTCAGTGGTTCAATTGCTCAATTGGAGAGCAGGGAGACATCTACAAAGAGTGTCAAGAATTGTGGGTTTTTCACTATGTTTGTCATATGCCTTACTCCATCACTCCAATATTGGAAGATAGCAAAAATTGTTGTTTGTTTCTAGAAATTTTTAATTCAGTCTGGGTCTATTCCACCCATGTGCTGGATTTTTTATGCATGTATATCCACTCTGAAATTCAGACTATCAGTGAGCTGTTGCGTTTCGCTTTGGCAACTTGTTCATCCTCGATTGATATTTCTTTTAGTAAATTCTCATTACCTCTTATCCGTTGCTTAAGTAATTTTTTTTATATATTACATATCAAAAAATGATAAAAGATAATTATGGAAGAAATTGTTTCCTACACAGCTCTATAACTCTACGGATACTAGTCAAAGAGTTTCCAAATTTTGGAGATTGAAATGAAGAGATTTCTTATTCTTTCTATAAAAAAGAGTTAAGATTCTGGTGAATAAATCCAAAATGGAAATCGTCAAATCATGAAAAAGGCATAACGTTTTTGTCGGTTTATATCTACCTAGGAATTTATTCAATTGTTATAATACTGACGATTTATTCATATTGGCTTGTATTAACTTTACAGCCTAGTCCACTTCGTACATCCGTGGGTAGACTCTATTTTTTATTGTTCAGTCAATCCAAATCTGACCGTTTATTGACTAGGAGCAAATGAAAGTTTCACAACATAAAGATATTGTCATGTCCATTCACATACAGTTTTTCATGTTTCCTAAGATTTAAATGATTCTTTTTAAGTTTTTTTCTCTTCTTGGAAAACACAAACATACAAGTTAATGATGTGGATTGCATCAACTACGTGCCACAATTCAAAACCACAACTTCAACAATAATTGAAGGCTAGGGCCACCCTTTTGAAAGATAGTTTATTGTCTTTTGAGAGGAACCTCTGAGGCCGTACAGCCTGTATGGGTCCTAGAAATGTGACAATATTGCCTTTGCTTTTCACAAAGAAGAGGGAATGCCACTTTTGCTTTCCACGATAAAAAAAAAAAAAAGTGTTCATCAAAACTTAAAGTGCTATAATTTTATTTTGTTCTATTTTTATTTATTTTATTTTAGTTTATTTTTCCTTTTCCTTTTCTTCCACCTTTTCCTTCCTCCCCACAGTGGCTGGCAAGGCTCTAGGCAAGGCCTGGGGACTATTGTTAGGGTAAATGCTTATGATGTTTTGAAGATGTCAAAATAAATTAAAGACTATTAACGTGTTTAATGATTGAGTAATAGACTATGCAAATGATAGAATATGTAAATGACAATATCAGGGATTATACTTGGAAAACCATAAGATAGATCTTTAAGTTCGAACTTATTCGGATTGTCTTTGGACATTATGGCCAAATATGTTCAGAAGCATAATATATTCACACTTACGTCCATATTGTAAAGTTTACTTCAGACGGAAAACGGTGAGACTTTACTTCAGACGGAACACTCTCAAACTTTACAAACGGAATGAAACATAAGTAAAAAATGTGACAAGGTCCAGAACGAGGCACATGTCCAAAACGTGACAAATTCATAACGAAGCATGTTCAGACCGAGAAAACTTGACAAAACGTGATACAAGCCCCAAATCGTATAACGGATAGTAATCTGGTTTGGATTTTATATCAAGATTAATTTGATTGACTCAATCTAATTCATTAACAATTGGATATGAAGACAAGAACTTTCTAAATGAAAAAGCTCTAATTATGGAAACCCAGATTCCGTTTGAATGGGCGATCTCAATCAACTTGGATTCTACTTTGTGTTTCAGCTCAACTACTACTAAATCTTCTTGATACAGATATGTCCAATGGGCAAATTGGAAGACGATCCTCTAGATATTGTCCAACGGCTAGTTTGGAAGTAGATAAGAATTAAAGGAGATCAAGGATCGATGAGCAAAAAACAGACGGAGCGTAGAATCTAGAATTGCAAAGTCTGAGCGAACTTCGATCATATACATGTCTTTCGTGAGCTTAAACGTTTGCGATCCTCAAAGAAATACAAAAAGCGTGAATCCTTGGTGATTGAATTGCTCAATTGGAGAGCGGAGAGACATCTACAAAGAGTGTCAAGAATTGTGGGTTTTTCACTATGTTTGTCATATGCCTTACTCCATCACTCCAATATTGGAAGATAGCAAAAATTGTTGTTTGTTTCTAGAAATTTTTAATTCAATCTGGGTTTATTCCACCCATGTGCTGGATTTTTTATGCATGTATATCTAGTCTCAAATTCGGACTATCAGTGAGCTGTTGCGTTTCGCTTTGGCAACCTGTTCATCCTCGATTGATATTTCTTTTAATAAATTCTCATACCTCTTATCCGTTGCTTAAGTAATTTTTTTATATAATACTTATCAAAAAATGATAAAAGATCATTATGGAAGAAATTGTTTCCTACACAGCTCTATAACTCTATGGATACTAGTAAAAGAGTTTCCAAATTTTGGAGATTGACATGAACATATTTCTTATTATTTCTATAAAAAAAAAGGTGAGACTCTAGTGAATAAATCCAAAATGGAAATCGTCATATCATAAAAAAGCCATAACGTTTTTATCGGTTTATATCTACTTAGGAATTTATTCAATTGTTATAATACTGACGATTTATTCATATTGGCTTGTATTAACTTTACAGCCTAGTCCACTTCGTACATGCGTGGGTAGACTCTATTTTTTATTTTTCAGTCAATCCAAATCTGACCGTTTATTGACTAGGAGCATATGAAAGTTTCACAACACACAGATATTGTCATGTCCATTCACATATAGTTTTTCATGTTTACTATGATTTAGATGATTCTTTTTTAGTTTTTTTTCTCTTCTTGGCAAACACAAACATACAAGTTACTGATGTGGATTGCATCAACTACGTGCCACAACTTCAACAATAATTGAAGGCTAGAGCCTCCCTTTTGAAAGATAGTTTATTGTCTTTTAAGAGGAACCTCTGAGGGCTTACAGCCTGTGTGGGTCCTAGAAATGTGACAATATTGCCTTTGCTTTTCACAAAGAAAAGGGAATGCCACTTTTGCTTTCCACGATTAAAAAAAAAAAAAAGTGTTCATCAAAACTCAAAGTGCTATAATTTTATTTTGTGCTATTTTTATTTATTTTAGTTTATTTTATTTTTCCTTTTCATTTTCTTCCACCTTTTCTTCTTCCCCACAGTGGCCGGCAAGGCTCTAGGCAAGGCCTGGGGACTGTTGTTAGGGTAAATGCTTATGATGTTTTGGAGATGTCAAAATAAATTAAAGGCTACTAATGTGTTTAATGATTGAGTAATAGACTATGCAGATGATAGAATATGTAAATGACATTATCAAGGATTATACTTGGGAAAACCATAAGATAGACTTTATGTTGAAGCTGAACTTATTCAGATTGTGTCCAGACATTAAGGCCAAATATGTTCAGAACCATAATATATTCAGACTTACGTCCAGATTGTAAAGTTTACTTCATATGGAATACGGTGAGACTTTACCTGAGACGGAACACTCTCAGACGTTACATACAGAATGAAACATAAGTAAAAAACGTGACAAGGTCCAGAACGAGGCACATGTCCAAAACGTGACAAATTCATAACGAAGCATGTTCAGACCGAGACAACTTGATAGAACGTGATACAAGCCTCAAATCGTACAACGGCTAGTAATCTGGTTTGGATTTTACTTCAAGATTAGTTTGATTGACTCAATCTAATTCATTGACAATTGGATCCTGAAGACAAGAACTTTCTAAATGAAGAAACTCTAATTATGGAAACCAAGATTCCGTTTGTATGGGCGATCATAATCAACTCGGATTCTGCTTGTGTCACTCAACGGCTACTAAATCTTCTTGACATAGATATGTCCGACGGGCAAATTGGAACACAATCGTCTAGATATTGTCCAATGGCTAGTTTGGAAGTAGATAAGAATTAAAGAAGATCAAGGATCGATGAGCAAAAAACAGACGGAGCGTGGAATCTAGAATTTCAAAGTCTGAGCGAACTTCGATCATATATGTGGCATCCTAGAATTAAGGGCAAGTCCTAAGGTGCCCTAGAGCTTTTAAATAGGTAATGAATTTACCTATTGGTTTGTGTTTTAGCCTTAATTTCTTTCTTGAGGCTTTGTATTTTTTTTTTTTGTGCCATGTGTTTTTAATTTAAACCTAAGGTATTTAATAAGTATAAATTATGTGATGTCATGTTTGTTATAGATTAATGTTATGGGTTTTTAATTAGGTGTTATTAATTGTTAATTTTAATTTAAATTAGAAAAGGGAGTTGGATTGGGCCTTAGGCCCAATAGCATGGACTTTAGGCCCATGGATGAAAGGCCTAAAGTGGGCCGTGTGGGCCAAGCCCATAAGGCCCATTGGGCCTTGTGGCCGTGCGAAGAGGAGAGGGGGAGGGTTTCAAATGCATGCCCCTCCCCAAGTGTACTAATGCATGGGCCATTTGGCACCCATGCATTAGAGTCCTCCTTGTAATGATTAGGAGGGGGGAAAGAAAAGAGAAAAGGGAGAGAAAGGATGGGGGGAGGTGGTCGCACGGTGAGAGGGAGAGGGAGAGAGAGATTGCGAGAAAGGGAGAGAGGGAGAGAGAGGTGCGCGCGAGAGAGAAAGGAGGAGGAGGAGGAGCCGCCGTCCACCGCCGCCGTCCATCGTCGTTCTTACTTGTGTTGAGGCAAGTTTAGGTTCCATCCTACTCATGCATGTGTTTTTGTATGGATGTTTGATCTTTTGGGTGTTTGGAAGCTAAAAACCGAAGCTAGGGTGTTTGGTTGTTGAAAATGCATGCTGTTTTCGCATGAACTAGTGAAGTCAGAAACTTGTGAGGGCTTGCATGTATGTTTGGAGTTCGATTTTGGCTTGGATATCTTCATGGAAGTTGTAGCTAACACCTTGAACTACAACATACTGAAATTTCGTGAAAAATAATGGAGATTTGAAGGGTCAAAGCCTCAAATTTCGGAGACCCTAGATCTGGAGTTGTTTTTCTGACCTTGAGGTGAATTTGTGCTTTGCATGTTGGTTTTTACTAAGAATCTCTCTTTTACTTCTTCATGAAACTTGTAGATCACATCTTAAGGATGAACATACTCAAATTTCAGGCAAAAAGAACATGTTTAGACTAGGTAACCAACCTGATCTTGAAGACGATGATTCTGGTGTTGCGATGTGGGTTACCCGAGACTTCATGGAACCTTTTGGAGGTCTTCATTTGGTTGTTTGGCCTAAGTTCCTTCATGAAAGTTGTAGGGGATCCTTAGACGTATAACATATCCAAATTTCATAGAAAACGAAGAAGTGTAGGTGGGTCAAATCTCCATATTTCGGACATAGTTCCCTGTGTGTTTCGGTAACTTGACCAGAAGCTTCGTGGATCTGTAAAAATTTATCTATAATGATTTTGGCCTAGGTTCCTTCACGAAAAGTCTAGTTTAATGTCTTAACTATAACCTGGTGAAATTTCATAATTTTCTGAGGTCGTATGGGTATTTTGATCTATTTACTTAGAAAACGGTGCGTTCTGCCCTTGTCCGAAAATGTGTACGGAATTGTGAAAATATTGTTTTTGTGCAGAAATTTAATTGGCCATGCTTTTCTGTGGTGAATTCACTATTTTATGGCATTACAATATTATGTGTTTTGATTTCATGAATTTGTGATTTTTGTGATTATTTAATTAATTAATTGCAAAGTAGAATTAAATTAGGATTTAAATAAATTCTAAATGTAATTGGCAAGTACATTGTTTTGAGTGGCATGTGGACCTAATTGCTATGGGGAATGCATCTATTTCATGTATGCGTAAATGCTTGATGATACATGTATAAGAAAGATGATCTTGTCTTGCCATTACATCATGTGCATGATGAATTGAGACATAATTGGCAATGTGATCCATGGTAAATGAGGAAACTGTATGTGGCGGACGATAATGCCCCCGGAAGTATCGGGATGCCCTAGATGAGATGGGTGCCGGATGCCCGGAAATGTATAGAGATACATGGCCGGATGGCCCCAGGAGTATCGGGATGCTCGGAATGAGATGGGTGCGGAAGCCTCGGAGGTCTTTGCCCGAGGGGATGCCTCGTGATGCCGCTTGGGATGCGAGATGCCGGAGCGTTAGGGGTTCCGGATGCCCGGTGGCCATGATTGGCATAATTCCGGAGGTTCTTCTCGTAAGGCCCGAATAGGGTGCGAGTGTAAAGTATGGGATGGATGATCCCGAGGAAGGGAGATGTGATGATCAATTGAGATTTCAAAGTGAAAATTAAATCATGTGTACTATGGTATGATGATGACATGCATGTGTACTATGATATGATGATGACATGCATGTGTACTATGATATGATGATGACATGTATGTGTACTAAGATGACATGAGGACATGTATGTGTACTAAGATGACATGATGACATGCATGTGTACTATGATATGATGATGACACGCATGTGTACTATGATATGATGATGACATGTATGTGTACTAAGATGACATGAGGACATGCATGTGTACTAAGATGACATGATGACATGCATGTGTACTATGATATGATGATGACATGTATGTGTACTAAGATGACATGAGGACATGTATGTGTACTAAGATGACATGATGACATGCATGTGTACTATGATATGATGATGACATGCATGTGTACTATGATATGATGATGACATGCATGTGTACTATGATATGATGATGACATGTATGTGTACTAAGATGACATGAGGACATGTATGTGTACTAAGATGACATGATGACATGCATGTGTACTATGATATGATGATGACATGCATGTGTACTATGATATGATGATGACATGCATGTGTACTATGATATGATGATGACATGTATGTGTACTAAGATGACATGAGGACATGTATGTGTACTAAGATGACATGATGACATGCATGTGTACTATGATATGATGATGACATGTATGTGTAATAAGATGACATGATGACATGCATGTGTACTATGATATGATGATGACATGCATGTGTACTATGATATGATGATGACATGTATGTGTACTAAGATGACATGAGGACATGTATGTGTACTAAGATGACATGATGACATGCATGTGTACTATGATATGATGATGACATGTATGTGTACTAAGATGACATGAGGACATGTATGTGTACTAAGATGACATGATGACATGCATGTGTACTATGATATGATGATGACATGCATGTGTACTATGATATGATGATGACATGCATGTGTACTACGATATGATGATGACATGTATGTGTACTAAGATGACATGAGGACATGTATGTGTACTAAGATGACATGATGACATGCATGTGTACTATGATATGATGATGACATGTATGTGTACTAAGATGACATGAGGACATGTATGTGTACTAAGATGACATGATGACATGTATGGGTCATATGGTATGATGATGATGATCATTTTGTGATTGATGCTATGTATATAATATGATTGTGAGGACGAGGTATGATGGCACGTACATGGTTTCGAGGTAAGTACATTACAATGTATGAATGACATGTGTATTGGAACTGTTTGTACTGTTTAAATGCATTGAGTGTTGATTGGATCTCTTTACTTGTTGAGTGGTTGTCTTTCGCCCCCGGGGACCAACATTTCAGATTAGTACGATGCCTCTCCCCGTTGTTCCACGGGGAGTGTTCTATGGCCTTCCATCTGACGTGGAGGTCGAGGTGACCGAGATAGATTGTCCCACCCTGCCGGGACTAACCTTTTTGCGTGTGCGCGCGATCGTATCTTATGACGTGGGCCTATCTGGAGGCCCAGTCATCCAGAGTACATCTCCGTCCACATCCGCCGCAACGGTGTCATGATGGGGATCTTTGCCACCTTCACCGCCCGACTTACCGGGATGGGTGTGATGACCCGCGCACGTGGAGTGGGGGTTAGCAACTTTTGGATGGCCGCCACGAGTAGTCCGAAGGAGATCGTTACACGTCGCATTTTTAGGGTCGTGTGTCTCTTTTTAAGGTTGAAGGCCGAGCATAGATGAGTCTTGGCCTACCCTTTTGTACCGACCCGTGTTGCCCTTCGTAATTATATATGTAAATAAAAGTGGTTCGGCCTCGTGCTTTCATTTAATCCAAGATAGTTGGTGTGTATTGTGTTGTCGTGAGGGAAGCGAAGTGTTAGTGAGACTCGCCTCTTAAATTCCGCTTTGAGCTGCGCAAAATCCTTAAAACCTTTTTAAAGGAAAAAAAAAAAAAAAAAATTTACGCCTAAGCGTCGGCTTGAATCTTTCTTCTATCACTATATAATTTGTTTTTGTTCTGGTTTCTTTCGCTTGCGGTTTCTATGGCGACCCTACCGGGTTTTGGGGGTGCCACAGCGGGTGGTATCAGAGCATAAGGTTTATGCTTGAAGTGATAAGGAGACCTCATTTAGAAAATGAGGGAAGTTTTGACAATGCACACCATAGGATAATTGAATAACAGGTGATGAGTATTCGCCCGTAGATTCTTGGTAGTTGTTTTAGGTTGCTAGTAACATGTGTATGTTACTTTAGTAGTGGAGGCAAAGTGAGTCTCGGATTGTTCCCGAGGCAAATGCTTGGAACTGAGGAAAGCTATGGTACGGTTTGGAAGTCAACGTCCACAGCGGGCTGAAGCCTCTGCTTCAAGGGCTGAACCCCGAACAGAGGATATCCTGCAAGCATTGGCCAGCATTGGCCAACATTGGAAATCTGATGGAAAGGCGGGCGCAGCAACAACTGGAGCTGAACGCCGTACTCGAGACTTGTGGAACAGTTTCAAGCTGAAGCCACCCAAGTTCAAAGGTGGCATGGGAAGTCCCGAGGAGGCGGAGCATTGGATTGATGGTATGGAGAGAATTTTCCGGTTGTTGGACTGCACGTCTTTGAGAAAATAACTTTAGCGAGTACCGTGGAGGGAAACGCAAAGTTTTGGTGGAGAGCTTCGAGGATACGATCTTTCCACCGGTATTGTTATAAACCGGATGAGTTTGTCGGGGCTTTCAATAGAAAGCATTTCTCTGGCTGTGCCAAGGATAAGAAAATCACGAAATTTGTTCAGCTAGAACAAAAGGAGCGGACAGTGGACCAGTATGAGGCTAGATTTTTCTGAACTATCTAGATATGCTCCTAGACTGATTGAGGATCAGGAGGAAAAAGCTAAGAGATTTCTGAAAGGGTTGAGAACTAACATTAGAAAGCAACTTGTGCCTTTGAATATGAGGGATTACAATGAGATCTATGAAAGGGCACACGGTTGGTGGAACAGAGGCGATAAGAGAGCGGTGCGAGTTTAAGAAACCGTGGGTTTCCAATGATGTGAGAAGGGTAAGAGACCCTATTCTGGTCAAGGTCAAACTTGGGATGTGAGGAAGAAAAGTAATTTTGGAAACTCGGAGGAGCAAGGAGTGGCCTGAATATAGGAAAGCGCCCTATCAGCCTAGTGTTTGTCAAAGGTGCAATGGACGGCATGGCCCAGGACCTTGTACTGGGCAGCCGAAGTGCTTTGGTTGTGGACAAGTGGGCCATCTAAGGAGAAATTGCCCACAAGAAAGGTTGCAGGTGAGTGCTGGCTCAGTGCGACAGGGATATAAGAGTGCTGTCAAATCAAATTCACAAGGGAATTCTCGGAGGCCACCAGCTCAAGGAAGGGTGTATGCGGTCACTCAAGAGGAAGCGAAAGCTTCCAACAACGTCATCTCAGGTACAATCTACATAAATGGCAAGAAGGCTTATGCATTGTTTGATACGGGTGCCACGCATTCTTTCATGTCTGACAGATATAGATTGTTGAGTGAAATTGAAACGACTTTTCTTGGAATTCCTCTTTGTGTTTCTACGCCTTTAGAGGATGCGGTGCTTTGTCTACGTTGGTGTGTGAGAATTGTAAGATAACCGTAGGAGAAAGGGACACGAAATAGACTTAGTTGTGATGGCCATGTATGACTTTGATGTTATCCTAGGAATGGATTGGCTTTGTAAGTTTCGGGCTAGAATGGATTGTTGTAGAAGAGTAATCCAATTCGTTTTACCCGACCAGTCCAGTTGTGAATTTTTAGGTGGTCAGACCCACCTATCAGTAGCACTTATTTCTGCGATAGAGGCAAATGTGTTACTTGGCAAAGGATGTCAATGGTACCTAGCAATGGTTAAAGATTGTGCCAAGGAAGAGCCGAGACTTGATGAAATTAGTGTAGTAAATGAGTTTTCAGATGTATTTCCCGAGGAATTGCACGGATTACCTCCCGGAAAGGGAAGTTGAGTTTGAAATTGAACCGATGCCCGGAACAGGACCAATATCGAAAGCCCCATACACGAATGGCCCTAGTGGAATTAAAAGAGTTGAAAGTGCAACTACGGGGAGTTGCTTGACAAAGGATTCATTAGGCCAAGTGCTTCACCTTGGGGTGCACCGGTTACATTTTGTGAAAAAGAAGGATGGGTCGATGCGCTTATGCATTGACTATAGGCAATTAAATCAAGTGACTGTTAAAAACAAGTATCCTCTGCCTAGAATTGATGATCTGTTTGACCAACTCCAGGGAAGTTCGGTTTTCTCTAAGATTGACTTAAGATCAGGATACCATCAGCTAAAGATTAAGAAGGAAGACATTCCTAAGACTGCCTTTAGGACTCGTTATGGACATTACGAGTTCCTTGTTATGCCTTTTGGATTGACAAATGCACTGCAGGCGTTCATGGATCTAATGAACAGGGTATTTAAGTCCTATTTGGATCGGTTTGTGATTGTTTTTATCGACGATATCTTGGTATATTCAAAACGACCAAAGGAACATGAGCAACATTTGAGGTTAGTTTTGCAGACTTTGAGGAACCATCGGTTATATGCCAAATTCAGCAAGTGTGAATTTTGGTTGGACCAGATAACATTTTTAGGACATGTGGTGTTGGGAGGAGGAATTGCAGTGGATTCGGCAAAAGTGGAAATGGTAATAAATTGGCCGAGACCGACCACGCCCACCGAGATACGAAGTTTCTTAGGATTAGCCGGTTATTACCGAAGGTTTATTGAAGGGTTTTCTAGATTGGCAGGACCGTTAACTAAGTTAACTCGGAAGAATGCGAAATATGAATGGAGTGGGGATTGTGAAAGGAGCTTTCAAGAACTTAAAAGGAAGTTAACCACAGCTCCAGTTTTAACCATACCCTCTGGACCGGATGGTTTTACGGTATACGGTGATGCATCTCACAAAGGATTGGGATGTGTTTTGATGCAACATGGTAAGGTCATAGCCTATGCATCTAGACAACTGAAACCCCATGAGTTAAACTACCCCACACATGATTTGGAATTGGCAGCTATAGTGTTTGCCTTGAAGATATGGAGGCATTACCTATATGGGGAAAAGTTTGAAATCTATACGGACCATAAGAGCCTGAAATATCTGTTCTCGCAAAAAGAGTTGAACATGAGACAAAGAAGGTGGATGGAATTGTTAAAAGATTATGATTGTGAGATACGATATCATCCAGGGAAGGCGAATAGGGTAGCAGATGCCCTTAGCCGTAAGTCGGTCATGGAAATGGCCAGGTTTAAGAATAGCGAGTGGAGTTTATTAAAGTCCGTAGCAGACTCGGAATTTAAGTTGAAGGTGGATAATCTTACTGGTATGCTTAAAGCCTTAAGGATTGAGTCAGAAATTATCCAGAGAATCAAGACCTTGCAAAAGTCTGATCTGGAGATTTTGAAAATGAAGGAAGCGATGTCTCTAGGAAAGAGACCAGAGTTTCAAATTTCTGAAGATGGGACAATAAAATGCCGAGGACGACTTTATGTACCCGACAACGAAGAAATAAAGAAGGAGATTTTGTCAGAGGCACATAAGAGCAAGTATAGTATCCATCTAGGTAGTACGAAAATGTACAGAAATTTGCGTCAACAGTTTTGGTGGAATGGTATGAAAATGGATACGGCCAAGTATGTTTCTCAATGTTTAACGTGCCAGCAAGTAAAAGCAGAACATCGTAAGCTAGCAGGACTTTTAAGACCGTTAGACATACCAAAGTGGAAGTGGGAGCATGTGACAATGGATTTTGTGCAAGGATTGCCAAGGACATCAAGTGGTCACGATTCAATTTGGGTAATAGTGGACCGTTTAACTAAGTCTGCCCATTTCTTAGCTGTCAGTATGAACTATTCAATGAGTAGACTCGCCGAGATCTATGTAAGTCAGATAGTGCGTTTGCATGGTATACCTGTATCAATCACCTCGGATAGAGACTCTAGATTTACTTCGAATTTTTGGAGAGGTCTGCAAAGTGCTTTGGGGACGAAACTTCAATTTAGTACAGCTTATCACCCTCAGATAGATGGACAAACGAAAAGAGTAATACAAACTCTAGAGGATATCTTTGAGAGCCCGTATCATCGACTTTAAAGGAAGATGGGATGAGAACCTGCATTTGGTAGAATTTGCCTATAATAATAGTTTTCAGAAAAGTATAGGCATGGCCCCATATGAAGCATTATATGGGAGGAGATGCAGAACCCCTATCTGTTGGGACGAGGTAGGTGAAAGGAAGTTGACAGGACCTGAATTGGTACAAGATACCACTGAGGCTGTTGAGATTATCAGGAAAAGACTTAAGACAGCTCAGAGTAGACAAAAGGACTATGCGGACAGGCGTAGAAGGCCCTTGGAATTCGGAATAGGAGATCATGTATTTCTTAAGGTATCTCCGTTAAAAGGAGTATCTCGTTTTGGAGTGAAAGGAAAGTTGAGTCCTAGATTCGTTGGACCTTTTCAGATACTCGAGAGAATAGGAGATGCGGCTTATTGATTGGCGCTACCTCCAAATTTGGGAAATTTGCATGATGTGTTTCATGTGTCATTGCTAAGAAAGTATCAGCCAGATCCCGGTCACATACTCGATCATCAAGCCATCAAAGTGGATGAGAAAGTGAGATATATCGAAGTACCTGTGCAAATACTGGATCGGAAAGAACAAATTCTCAGGAATAAAAAGATTCCTTTGGTGAAAGTATTGTGGCGACATCACGATGTGGAGGAAGCCACTTGGGAAAGTGAAGATCAGATGAAAGAGAAGTACCCCTACCTTTTTGAGGTCGTAAGTAGCGTTTAATTTCGAGGACGAAATTCTCTAAGGAGGGGAGAGTTGTGGCATCCTAGAATTAAGGGCAAGTCCTAAGGTGCCCTAGAGCTTTTAAATAGGTAATGAATTTACCTATTGGTTTGTGTTTTAGCCTTAATTTCTTTCTTAAGGCTTTGTATTTTTTTGTGCCGTGTGTTTTTAATTTAAACCTAAGGTATTTAATAAGTATAAATTATGTGATGTCATGTTTGTTATAGATTAATGTTATGGGTTTTTAATTAGGTGTTATTAATTGTTAATTTTAATTTTAATTAGAAAAGGGAGTTGGATTGGGCCTTAGGCCCAATAGCATGGACTTTAGGCCCATGGATGAAAGGCCTAAAGTGGGCCGTGTGGGCCAAGCCCAAAAGGCCCATTGGGCCTTGTGGCCGTGCGAAGAGGAGAGGGGGAGGGTTTCAAATGCATGCCCCTCCCCAAGTGTCCTAATGCATGGGCCATTTGGCACCCATGCACTAGAGTCCTCCTTGTAATGATTAGGAGGGGGGAAAGAAAAGAGAAAAGGGAGAGAAAGTATGGGGGAGGTGGTCGCACGGTGAGAGAGAGAGGGAGAGAGAGATTGCGAGAAAGGGAGAGAGGGAGAGAGAGGTGCGCGCGAGAGAGAAAGGAGGAGGAGGAGGAGCCGCCGTCCACCGCCGCCGTCCATCGTCGTTCTTACTTGTGTTGAGGCAAGTTTAGGTTCCATCCTACTCATGCATGTGTGTTTTGTGTGGATGTTTGATCTTTTGGGTGTTTGGAAGCTAAAAACCGAAGCTAGGGTGTTTGGTTGTTGAAAATGCATGCTGTTTTCGCATGAACTAGTGAAGTCAGAAACTTGTGAGGGCTTGCATGTATGTTTGGAGTTCGATTTTGGCTTGGATCTCTGCATGGAAGTTGTAGCTAACACCTTGAACTACAACATACTGAAATTTCGTGAAAAATAATGGAGATTTGAAGGGTCAAAGCCTCAAATTTCGGAGACCCTAGATCTGGAGTTGTTTTTCTGACCTTGAGGTGAATTTGTGCTTTGCATGTTGGTTTTTACTAAGAATCTCTCTTTGACTTCTTCATGAAACTTGTAGATCACATCTTAAGGATGAACATACTCAAATTTCAGGCAAAAAGAACATGTTTAGACTAGGTAACCAACCTGATCTTGAAGACGATGATTCTGGTGTTGCGATGTGGGTTACCCGAGACTTCGTGGAACCTTTTGGAGGTCTTCCTTTGGTTGTTTGGCCTAAGTTTCTTCATGAAAGTTGTAGGGGATCCTTAGAAGTATAACATATCCAAATTTCAGAGAAAACGAAGAAGTGTAGGTGGGTCAAATCTCCATATTTCGGACATAGTTCCCTGTGTGTTTCGGTAACTTGACCAGAAGCTTCGTGGATCTGTAAAAATTTATCTATAATGATTTTGGCCTAGGTTCCTTCACAAAAAGTCTAGTTTAATGTCTTAACTATAACCTGGTGAAATTTCATAATTTTCTGAGGTCGTATGGGTATTTTGATCTATTTACTTAGAAAACGGTGCGTTCTGCCCTTGTCCGAAAATGTGTACGGAATTGTGAAAATGTTGTTTTTGTGCAGAAATTTAATTGGCCATGCTTTTCTGTGGTGAATTCACTATTTTATGGCATTACAATATTATGTGTTTTGATTTCATGAATTTGTGATTTTTGTGATTATTTAATTAATTAATTGCAAAGTAGAATTAAATTAGGATTTAAATAAATTCTAAATGTAATTGGCAAGTACATTGTTTTGAGTGGCATGTGGACCTAATTGCTATGGGGAATGCATCTATTTCATGTATGCGTAAATGCTTGATGATACATGTATAAGAAAGATGATCTTGTCTTGCCATTACATCATGTGCATGATGAATTGAGACATAATTGGCAATGTGATCCATGGTAAATGAGGAAACTGTATGTGGCGGACGATAATGCCCTGGAAGTATCAGGATGCCCGGGATGAGATGGGTGCCGGATGCCCGGAAATGTATAGAGATACATGGCCGGATGGCCCTGGGAGTATCAGGATGCCCGGAATGAGATGGGTGCCGGAAGCCTCGGAGGTCTTTGCCCGAGGGGATGCCTCATGATGCCAGTTGGGATGCGAGATGCCCGGAGCGTTGGGGGTGCCGGATGCCCGGTGACCATGATTGGCATAATTCCGGAGGTTCTTCTCGTAAGGCCCGAATAGGGTGCGAGTGTAAAGTATGGGATGGATGATCCCGAGGAAGGGAGATGTGATGATCAATTGAGATTTCAAAGTGAAAATTAAATCATGTGTACTATGGTATGATGATGACATGCATGTGTACTATGATATGATGATGACATGCATGTGTACTATGATATGATGATGACATGCATGTGTACTATGATATGATGATGACATGTATGTGTACTAAGATGACATGAGGACATGTATGTGTACTAAGATGACATGATGACATGCATGTGTACTATGATATGATGATGACATGCATGTGTACTATGATATGATGATGACATGCATGTGTACTATGATATGATGATGACATGTATGTGTACTAAGATGACATGAGGACATGCATGTGTACTAAGATGACATGATGACATGCATGTGTACTATGATATGATGATGACATGTATGTGTACTAAGATGACATGAGGACATGTATGTGTACTAAGATGACATGATGACATGCATGTGTACTATGATATGATGATGACATGCATGTGTACTATGATATGATGATGACATGCATGTGTACTATGATATGATGATGACATGTATGTGTACTAAGATGACATGAGGACATGTTTGTGTACTAAGATGACATGATTACATGCATGTGTACTATGATATGATGATGACATGTATGTGTACTAAGATGACATGAGGACATGTATGTGTACTAAGATGACATGATGACATGTATGTGTACTAAGATGACACGATGACATGTATGGGTCATATGGTATGATGATGATGATCATTTGTGATTGATGCTATGTATATAATATGATTGTGATGACGAGGTATGATGGCACGTACATGGTTTCGAGGTAAGTACATTACAATGTATGAATGACATATGTATTGGAACTGTTTGTACTGTTTAAATGCATTGAGTGTTGATTGGATCTCTTTACTTGTTGAGTGGTTGTACTCACCCCTTCGGGGACCAACATTTCATATTAGTACGATGCCTCTCCTTGTTGTTCCACGGGGAGTGTTCTATGGCCTTCCATCTGACGTGGAGGTCGAGGTGACCGAGATAGATTGTCCAACCCTGCGGGGACTAACCTTTTTGCGTGTGCGCGCGATCGTATCTTATGACGTGGGCCTATCTAGAGGCCCAGTCATCCAGGAGTACATGTCCGTCCACATCCGCCGCAACGGTGTCATGATGGGGATGCTGCCACCTCCACCGCCTGACGCACCGAGATGGGTGTGATGACTTGCGCACGTGGAGTGGGGGTTAGCAACTTTTTGGATGGCCGCCACGAGTAGTCCGAAGGGAGATCGTTACACGTCGCATTTTTGAGGGTCGTGTGTCTCTTTTTAAGGTTGAAGGCTGAGCATAGATGAGTCTTGGCCTACCCTTTTGTACCGACCCGTGTTGCCCTTCGTAATTATATATGTAAATAAAAGTGGTTCGGCCTCGTGCTTTCATTTAATCCAAGATAGTTGGTGTGTATTGTGTTGTCGTGAGGGAAGCGAAGTGTTAGTGAGACTCGCCTCTTAAATTCCGCTTTGAGCTGCGCAAAATCCTTAAAACCTTTTTAAAGGAAAAAAAAAAAAGAAAAAATTTTTTACGCCTAAGCGTCGGCTTGAATCTTTCTTCTATCACTATATAATTTGTTTTTGTTTTGGTTTCTTTCGCTTGCGGTTTCTGTGGCGACCCTACCGGGTTTTGGGGGTGCCACAATATACTTGTCTTTCGTGACCTTAAACGTTGTTGATCGTGAGAGAAATACAAAAATGGTGATTCCTTGGTGATTCTATTGCTCAATTGGAGAGCAGAGAGACATCTACAAGGAGTGTCAACAATTGTGGGTTTTTCATTATGTTTGTCATATGGCTTACTCGATCACTCCAATATTGGAAGATAGCAAAAATTGTTGTTTTTTTTTCTAGAAATTTTTAATTCAATCTGGGTTTATTCCACCCATGTGCTGGATTTTTATGCATGTATATCTAGTCTCAAATTCGGACTATCGGTGAGCTGTTGCGTTTCGCTTGGCAACCTGTTCATCCTCGATTGGTATTTCTTTTAATAAATTCTCATTACCTCTTATCCGTTGCTTAAGTAATTTTTTTATATAATAAATATCAAAAAATGATAAAAGATAATTATGGAAGAAATTGTTTCCTACACAGCTCTATAACTCTACGGATACTAGTAAAAGAGTTTCCAAATTTTGGAGATTGACATGAACATATTTCTTATTCGTTCTATAAAAAAAAACGGAAGACTCTAGTGAATAAATCCAAAATGGAAATCGTCATATCATAAAAAAGGCATAACGTTTTTATCGGTTTATATCTACTTAGGAATTTATTCAATTGTTATAATACGACGATTTATTCATATTGGCTTGTATTAACTTTACAGCCTAGTCCACTTCGTACATGCGTGGGTAGACTCTATTTTTTTATTTTTCAGTCAATCCAAATCTGACCGTTTATTGACTAGGAGCATATGAAAGTTTCACAACATACAGATATTGTCATGTCCATTCACATATAGTTTTTCATGTTTACTATGATTTAGATGATTCTTTTTAAGTTTTTTTTTCTCTTCTTGGCAAACACAAACATACAAGTTACTGATGTGGATTGCATCAACCACGTGCCACAACTTCAACAATAATTGAAGGCTAGAGCCTCCCTTTTGAAAGATAGTTTCTTGTCTTTTAAGAGGAACCTCTGAAGGCTTACAGCCTGTATGGGTCCTAGAAATGTGACAATATTGCCTTTGCTTTTCACAAAGAAAAGGAATGCCACTTTTGCTTTCCACGATTAAAAAAAAAAAAAAAAAAAAAAAGTGTTCATCAAAACTCAAAGTGCTATAATTTTATTTTGTGCTATTTTTATTGATTTTAGTTTATTTTATTTTTTCCTTTTCATTTTCTTCCACCTTTTCTTCTTCCCCACAGTGGCCGGCAAGGCTCTAGGCAAGGCCTGGGGACTGTTGTTAGGGTAAATGCTTATGATGTTTTGAAGATGTCAAAATAAATTAAAGGCTAGTAACGTGTTTAATGATTGAGTAATAGACTATGCAGATGATAGAATATGTAAATGACATTATCCAGGATTATACTTGGGAAAACCATAAGATAGACTTTATGCTGAAGCTGAACTTATTCAAATTGTGTCCAGACATTAAGGCCAAATATGTTCAGAACCATAATATATTCAGACTTACGTCCAGATTGTAAAGTTTACTTCATATGGAATACGGTGAGACTTTACTTGAGACGGAACACTCTCAGACGTTACATACGGAATGAAACATAAGTAAAAAACGTGACAAGGTCTAGAACGAGGCACATGTCCAAAACGTGACAAATTCATAACGAAGCATGTTCAGACCGAGACAACTTGATAGAACGTGATACAAGCCTCAAATCGTACAACGGCTAGTAATATGGTTTGGATTTTACTTCAAGATTAATTTGATTGACTCAATCTAATTCATTGACAATTGGATCCCAAGACAAGAACTTTCTAAATGAAGAAACTCTAATTATGGAAACCAAGATTCCGTTTGTATGGGCGATCATAATCAACTTGGGATTCTGCTAGTGTCACTCAACGGCTACTAAATCTTCTTGACATAGATATGTCCGACGGGCAAATTGGAACACAATCGTCTAGATATTGTCCAATGGCTAGTTTGGAAGTAGATAAGAATTAAAGAAGATCAAGGATCGATGAGCAAAAAACAGACGGAGCGTGGAATCTAGAATTTCAAAGTCGAGCGAACTTCGATCATATACTTGTCTTTCGTGACCTTAAACGTTGTTGATCGTGAGAGAAATACAAAAATGGTGATTCCTTGGTGATTCTATTGCTCAATTGGAGAGCGAGAGACATCTACAAGGAGTGTCAACAATTGTGGGTTTTTCATTATGTTTGTCTTATGGCTTACTCGATCACTCCAATATTGGAAGATAGCAAAAATTGTTGTTTTTTTTCTAGAAATTTTTAATTCAATCTGGGTTTATTCCACCCATGTGCTGGATTTTTTATGCATGTATATCTAGTCTCAAATTCGGACTATTAGTGAGCTGTTGCGTTTCGCTTTGGCAACCTGTTCATCCTCGATTGATATTTCTTTTAATAAATTCTCATTACCTCTTATCCGTCGCTTAAGTAATTTTTTTTATATAATACAACTCAAAAAATGATAAAAGATAATTATGGAAGAAATTGTTTCCTACACAGCTCTATAACTCTACGGATACTAGTAAAAGAGTTTCCAAATTTTGGAGATTGAAATGAACATATTTCTTATTCTTTCTAAAAAAAAAAGGTAAGACTCTAGTGAATAAATCCAAAATGGAAATCGTCATATCATGAAAAAGGCATAACGTTTTTATCGGTTTATATCTACTTAGGAATTTATTCAATTGTTATAATACTGACGATTTATTCATATTGGCTTGTATTAACTTTACAGCCTAGTCCACTTCGTACATGCGTGGGTAGACTCTATTTTTTTATTTTTCAGTCAATCCAAATCTGACCGTTTATTGACTAGGAGCATATGAAAGTTTCACAACATACAGATATTGTCATGTCCATTCACATATAGTTTTTCATGTTTACTATGATTTAGATGATTCTTTTTAAGTTTTTTTTTCTCTTCTTGGCAAACACAAACATACAAGTTACTGATGTGGATTGCATCAACTACGTGCCACAACTTCAACAATAATTGAAGGCTAGAGCCTCCCTTTTGAAAGATAGTTTATTGTCTTTTAAGAGGAACCTCTGAAGGCTTACAGCCTGTATGGGTCCTAGAAATGTGACAATATTGCCTTTGCTTTTCACAAAGAAAAGGGAATGCCACTTTTGCTTTCCACGATTAAAAAAAAAAAAAAAAAAAAGTGTTCATCAAAACTCAAAGTGCTATAATTTTATTTTGTGCTATTTTTATTGATTTTAGTTTATTTTATTTTTCCTTTTCATTTTCTTCCACCTTTTCCTTCTTCCCCACAGTGGCCGGCAAGGCTCTAGGCAAGGCCTGGGGACTGTTGTTAGGGTAAATGCTTATGATGTTTTGAAGATGTCAAAATAAATTAAAGGCTAGTAACGTGTTTAATGATTGAGTAATAGACTATGCAGATGATAGAATATATAAATGACATTATCAAGGATTATACTTGGGAAAACCAAAAGATAGACTTTATGCTGAAGCTGAACTTATTCAGATTGTGTCCAGACATTAAGGCCAAATATGTTCAGAACCATAATATATTCAGACTTACGTCCAGATTGTAAAGTTTACTTCATATGGAATACGGTGAGACTTTACTTGAGACGGAACACTCTCAGACGTTACATACGGAATGAAACATAAGTAAAAAACGTGACAAGGTCCAGAACGAGGCACATGTCCAAAACGTGAAAAATTCGTAACGAAGCATGTTCAGACCGAGACAACTTGACAGAGCGTGATAGAAGCCCCAAATCGTACAACGGCTAGTAATCTGGTTTGGATTTTACATCAAGATTAATTTGATTGACTCAATCTAATTCATTGACAATTGGATCCTAAAGACAAGAACTTTCTAAGTGAAGAAACTCTAATTATGGAAACCAAGATTCCGTTTGTATGGGCGATCATAATCAACTTGGGATTCTGCTAGTGTCACTCAACGGCTACTAAATCTTCTTGACATAGATATGTCCGACGGGCAAATTGGAACACAATCGTCTAGATATTGTCCAATGGCTAGTTTGGAAGTAGATAAGAATTAAAGAAGATCAAGGATCGATGAGCAAAAAACAGACGGAGCGTGGAATCTAGAATTTCAAAGTCTGAGCGAACTTCGATCATATGCTTGTCTTTCGTGACCTTAAACGTTGTTGATCGTGAGAGAAATACAAAAATGGTGATTCCTTGGTGATTCTATTGCTCAATTGGAGAGCAGAGAGACATCTACAAGGAGTGTCAACAATTGTGGGTTTTTATTATGTTTGTCATATGGCTTACTCGATCACTCCAATATTGGAAGATAGCAAAAATTGTTGTTTTTTTTTAGAAATTTTTAATTCAATCTGGGTTTATTCCACCCATGTGCTGGATTTTTTATGCATGTATATCTAGTCTCAAATTCGGACTATCAGTGAGCTGTTGCGTTTCGCTTTGGCAACCTGTTCATCCTCGATTGATATTTCTTTTAATAAATTCTCATTACCTCTTATCCGTTGCTTAAGTAATTTTTTTATATAATACATATCAAAAAATGATAAAAGATAATTATGGAAGAAATTGTTTCCTACATAGCTCTATAACTCTACGGATACTAGTAAAAGAGTTTCCAAATTTTGGAGATTGAAATGAACATATTTCTTATTCTTTCTATAAAAAAAAGCTAAGACTCTAGTGAATAAATCCAAAATGGAAATCGTCATATCATGAAAAAGGCATAACGTTTTTATCGGTTTATATCTACTTAGGAATTTATTCAATTGTTATAATACTGACGATTTATTCATATTGGCTTGTATTAACTTTACAGCCTAGTCCACTTCGTACATGCGTGGGTAGACTCTATTTTTTTATTTTTCAGTCAATCCAAATCTGACCGTTTTTTGACTAGGAGCATTTGAAAGTTTCACAACATACAGATATTGTCATGTCCATTCACATATAGTTTTTCATGTTTACTATGATTTAGATGATTCTTTTTAAGTTTTTTTTCTCTTCTTGGCAAACACAAACATACAAGTTACTGATGTGGATTGCATCAACTACGTGCCACAACTTCAACAATAATTGAAGGCTAGAGCCTCCCTTTTGAAAGATAGTTTATAGTCTTTTAAGAGGAACCTCTGAGGGCTTACAGCCTGTGTGGGTCCTAGAAATGTGACAATATTGCCTTTGCTTTTCACAAAGAAAAGGGAATGCCACTTTTGTTTTCCACGATTAAAAAAAAAAAAAAAAAAAGTGTTCATCAAAACTCAAAGTGCTATAATTTTATTTTGTGCTATTTTTATTTATTTTAGTTTATTTTATTTTTCCTTTTCATTTTCTTCCACCTTTTCCTTCTTCCCCACAGTGGCCGGCAAGGCTCTAGGCAAGGCCTGGGGACTGTTGTTAGGGTAAATGCTTATGATGTTTTGAAGATGTCAAAATAAATTAAAGGCTAGTAACGTGTTTAATGATTGAGTAATAGACTATGCAGATGATAGAATATGTAAATGACATTATCAAGGATTATACTTGGGAAAACCATAAGATAGACTTTATGCTAAAGCTGAACTTATTCATATTGTGTCCAGACATTAAGGCCAATTATGTTCAGAAGCATAATATATTCAGACTTACGTCCAGATTGTAATGTTTACGTTAGACGGAATACAGTGAGACTTTACGTGAGACGGAACACTCTCAGACTTTACATACGGAATGAAACATAAGTCAAAAACGTGACATGGTCCAGAACGAGGCACATGTCCAAAACGTGACAAATTCATAACGAAGCATGTTCAGACCGAGACAGCTTGACAGAACGTGATAGAAGCCCCAAATCGTATAACGGCTAGTAATCTGGTTTGGATTTTACATCAAGATTAATTTGATTGACTCAATGTAATTCATTGACAATTGGATCCTGAAGACAATAACTTTTTAAATGAAGAAACTCTAATTATGGAAACCATGATTCCATTTGTATGGGCAATCATAATCAACTTGGGATTCTAGTTCTGTCACTCAACTGCTACTAAATCTTCTCGACACAGATATGTCCAACGGGCAAATTGGAAGACGATCGTCTAGATATTGTCCAACGGCTAGTTTGGAAGTAGATAAGAATTAAAGGAGATAAAGGATTGATGAGCAAAAAACAGACAGAGCGTAGAATCTAGAATTTCAATGTCTGAGCGAACTTCGATCATATACTTGTCTTTCGTGAGCTTAAACGTTTGTGATTGTTAGAGAAATACAAAAAGGGTGATTCCTCGGTGGTTCAATTGCTCAATTGGAGAGCGGAGAGACATCTACAAAGAGTGTGAAGAATTGTGGGTTTTTCACTATGTTTGTCATATGCCTTACTCCATCACTCCAATTTTGGAAGATAGCAAAAATTGTTGTTTTTTTGTAGAAATTTTTAATTCAATCTGGGTTTATTCCACCCATGTGCTGGATTTTTTATGCATGTATATCCAGTCTCAAATTCAGACTATCATCGAGCTTTTGCGTTTCGCTTTGGCAACTTGTTCATCCTTGATTGATATTTCTTTTAATAAATTATCATTACCTCTTATCCGTTGCTTAAGTAATTCTTTTTATATATTACATATCAAAAAATGATAAAAGATAATTATGGAAGAATGTGGCAGGGTCGCCACTGTTCGCTTAACTTTTGCTTGCCTTGAAAATCCATTTCTTTGATATCATATGAACTTGACAAGTCCATGAATCCTGGGGCTTTATATCTTTTAGATTGGTCCCTACGTAGAAATATGGCAGAAGCGTATCCAACAACTCCCCTTTCACAATTTAAACCGATGCACACCAACTAAAACTTTTATAAGTTAAGGCCGAACACTTTTATTTACTTAAACCAAATGGACATCATCCGTCGGTACATCAAAATTCCAAGGTCTTCTATACTCAGCTATACTTCAAAAGATGACCGACATCTCTTCCAACAGTCATATACTTAAAGTCCATCGTTCAGTGTCGGCGTCCAAAAGTTCCTTCCTTTGCTATCCTCCCCCTCGTGGTCATATCCAACCACTCCATCCATCTACCGGTGGCAATGGCAGCAGAGGTATCTTGTCTAGTCTGAAATGTTAGTCCTTAAACGGGGTGAGTACAACCACTCAGCAGTAAAGATCCATCAAACTACACAATGCAACAAGCAACACAACCACAATTTCATGTGAAATGCACATATCATCCATGCAATCATGCTTATATCTCCATGAGATGCATTCATTAAGGCAATTCATGTTCCATGCCATATGCACATACATGCGCATGATCCATATCACCCATACTATCATATATATATTCTCATGAGATCCATTCAATGCCTTCATGATTGCATTCTCAATGCCATATAGTATCAACTCAATTTCCTAGGCAATTTTATTCCATGCCATTAGCACACACACACGTGCATGATTCAATTCCCATTTTGATATTTGAAAAGATCTCATCTTTCTCCCGGGGACCAGTGTTTACATCCCTCATATATCGCTCGTACCCAACCTGGCATCGCGAGGAGCCTCTGGCACACACCTCCGGGCATCTCGCATCCCAACTAGCATCACGAGGAATCCCCCCGGCACACACCTCTAGGGCTTCCGGAATTACGTACCAACATACCACCAGGCATTCCCCCTGGAATTACGTACTGTATACCACCAAGCATCTCGAAACTCCCGAGGATCCTCCGGCATTCAGCCATTTCAGGCCACCGGGCATCCGCAAGGCATCGACTCATCGATCCTTTGGGCATCCCGACACTCCTGGGGCATCATCGGCTCACACCTCCAACGGCCTTCTCATCATCACAATGCATATTTCCATATATCTCATTTTTCAAATTCACATTTGATTGCAAAAATGCCAAGGGTTGAAATCAGCCTTTTTAAAATCATATCATATGCATTGGAAAAATATCATTTGATGCAATAGTTTGAAAACTTCATTGAATTCATAAAAATCCATCAATCTTTTGATGTCATATAATATGCATGAATGTCACCACATCATTGCACGAATAAAAACCCAAAATATCACAATTTATATAACAAATCAAATAATCTTTAAATAGAACAGTTTTCAGCTTTAAACAGAATGCGTTCTGCTTGTGAAAAATTCTGGAAAATTTGTAAACGATGAAAATAAATTCTGAAAATTTAGCACATTGTAGATAAGGTCTAAGGAAACACTTTTCTTGAAGAACACCCTATCAAAAAAGGCTTCACAGAAAACGTATAGGTCCATGCATCACAGAAAAAGGGATTTTTAGCCTTACCCATGCACAGTTTCGAAAACAATTTCGATTGAACCCTTAAATAAACTAAGAAAATTGTGAAATTTGGACACATTGTAATTAAGATCTAGAGGTACAAGTTTCATGAAGAAATCGAAGTCCAATTCGTTCTGAATTAAAAGTTAAAATCGATTTACTTTTCCTGTTCTCAGTACCGTTTTCCAGATCTACCCGTGTTGAAGAAAAATCGTTTCCTTAGTCATTACTGGTCCATATATTCTGAAATTTCAGTATGTTGTTCCTCAAGATGTTATCTACAAATCTTATCAAGAGCACGAAATCAAATTCGAACTGGAACATTTTATAAAATTAACAGAATCGTAAGAGGTCAAGGAGCAGTTTTCCAGATCTACCCGTGTTGAAGAAAAATCGTTTTCTTAGTCATTACTGGTCCATTTATTCTGAAATTTCAGTATGTTGTTCCCCAAGATGTTATCTACAAATTTTATCGGGAGCACAAAGTCAAATTCGAAATGGAACATTTTACAAAATTAACAGAATCGTAAGAGGTCAAAGAGTAGTTTTCCAGATCTAGTCTTTTCGAAGAAAAAGGGTTTTGCCACTCAATACTTGTCCATTTCGTCTCAAATTTTAGTATGTTAACCATCAAGAAGTCCTCTACAACTCTCATTAAGAAGTTGAAGTGAAATTCCAAGTAGCAAATTGCATGAAACCCACGAACTCTCCAAAGGACAAACTGTTTCTTCAGAAAACAGAATACAAGACTTAGAACACAGCTACTTCATCTTCAAAAATACTCACCTCTACTCCATTCGAATTTCACCATACATCACACATCATCACAGCAAGTAAACCACAGCCACAAAGTATAGATTTAACGGACTCTACTTGCCTCGAATTTAAGCACGAAACAGCGACAAAATGGCGGGCAAAGCGGCGAACGAACGGCGGTGAACGGACCTCCCTTTTTTTTTTTCTCTCGGTCACTCTCTCTCGATCACTCTCTCTTTCACTCCGCCCCCTTCCCTTTCTTTTATTTTCTTAATTAACTATTAATCAAGAGATTTGCCTGCAGAATTTCGGTGGCAGCAGGAAGGAGCGCATGCGTCCAGCAAGAGAGAAACGTGGCCTTTCCCCGCCCGGTTTCTCTTTTGTTGACTCCAATTGTCAACAATTGGAGCGGCTTTGGGCTTTCCTTGACGCTGGCAACTTGAGGAAAGCATGCATGGCACCAGCTGGAAGGAGACGTGTCCGTTGGTAGGCTCACTCCGGTCAATAACCCTCCTTTGGTTGACTCCTTAATTACGCATGCATGTGTTAGTCGGCCACGAAGGAAGGGGGAGGACGTGGCCGAGTGGGGCTGCTTCTCGGTCAACCCTTCCTTTGGTTGACAATTGAGGGGACAGATTCGGACGTGGCCTCAAACATTGCATGAAGGGGGATGAATTTTCGTGGATGCGTGGCCGGGAAATAGGGTCTTCGAGCAGCAAAAGAAAAGAACATGGCCACATGGCCGTGCATGGGAATCCGATGGTCTTATAGAAAATACGTTAGATGTTTCGGGACGTTGGGTGGCGACGAAACGGGGCCGAACATATAATGGTCTAAAAGGTTGAACGGCCAAAGTCAGCATAAAAGACATCGACACATTACTCGTATTAAGCCTCGGTCTCGCTTGAACATAAGGAAGATTTTCGATAAGGCTAAAATTTCTTCAATGATCGGGCCATTACTGTGGCATCCCAAAATTTGAGACAAGCCCTAAGATGCATTAGAGCTCTTGAGTAGGTAATGAATTTCCTTTGAATTATGCTTTAGCCATTCGTTTTCTCTTAAGGCTATGTGTTATGTGCTTGTGTTCATGAAATTTTTTTGAAATTTGGACTATAGGATAAATTAATGAGAATAATCTATGCTTGGCTATGCATTTTATAGACTAAGTTCCCATAAATAAAATGTTACAAGATTTTGGCTATAGTAATTAAATTCCTAAAAGAAAGAATAAGAAAGGGGTAAAATTTGATTCTTTATTTAGGTTGGGCCTTAGGCCCAAGAGTAGACCTTTAATGGGCCAAGTTGGCCGGCCCATTAAAGCCCACAAGTGGGCTGCCGTCGACCATGAAAGGGGGAGGAGTGGCTGGCCCATTGCTGGCCCAAATGCCTCCAAGCCCAAAGCCCATTGCATGGGCCTTGCCAAGTGGCAAGGAGGACTTGCATGCATTGGCCATTGGAAGAGGCAATCTAATGATGAGGAATTGGGGAAACAAAAGGAAGAGGAGAGAGAGAGGGTGGCCGGTTGTGTTGTTCGGCCAAGTGAGAGAGAGAGAGAGAATCGTGCGAAAGAAAGAGAGAGTGAGGCCGAGTGAAGAGAAGCCGAGAAGGGGGAGGAGTCGCCCGTCGCCGCCGCACGTCGCCCGTTCGTCCGCCGTGTGCCGTCGTTCTCCTCGGTCTAGAGGCAAGTTAGGGTCCTCTTGCTACTCTTGCATGTGTGTGTTGCATGTATGTTTGTAGAAATGTCGAATTTTGGACGAATAGGAGGGAGAAACCGAAGCTAGAATGACTTGTTCTTGAGTGATGTTGCTGTTTTCGCATGAACCGCCTGAGTCAGAATCTTGTGAGAGCTTGCATGCATGTTTTGAGTTCGATTTTGACTTTGATTACTTCATGAAAGTTGTAGCTAACATCTTAAACTACAAAATACTAAAATTTGGTGCAGAATGATGGAGATTTAAGGGGTCAAACTCTCATCCTACGGAGACACTAGATCTGGAACTGTTTTGCTGACCTTGTGGTAGATTTGTGGTTGCATGTTGATTTTTATCAAGAATATCTCCTCGACTTCTTCATGAAACTTGTAGAGAACATCTTAAAGACTAACATACTCAAATTTGAAGTAAAATGAACAAGTATAGCCTAGTGAATCGACCTACTTTTGAAGACGGTAAATCTGGAGACATGGTACTGGACACCCGAGACTTCATGGACCCATATGGAGACTGTTCTTTGGAAATTTGACTTAGATCCCTTCATGAAAGTTGTAGGGGACCTCTTGAAGTAAAACATATCCAAATTTTAGAGGGAACGAAGAAAAATGAGTGGGTAAAAACTCGGTATTTCGGAGATGACTACACTGGACGTTTCGGTGTAAGGACCAGAAGCTTCGAACGATTGTAGGAAATTATCTAAAACGAATCTGGCCTAGAAGCCTTCATGAAAAATAAAATTTAGTGTCTTAACTACAAGATAGTTAAATTTCATGATTTTTGAAGGTCATTTGCCTATTTAATGGACTGTGATTTGAAAATGGTGCAATCTGTGTATTTCGGACTTGATGATGTAGTAATGCATGACCTATATCTATTCTGTGAAAATTTCTTTTGGAGAAATTTCCTTCATGTGATACCTTTATTTATGTCTTAACTACAACATAGTTAAATTTCATGATTTTTGAAGGTCATTTGCCTATTTAATTGATTGTGTTTTTGGAAACTGTGTAAGCTGTACAATTTCGAAATTTATGATATTGGGATGCATGACCAATTCTATGCTGTGATGTGAGATCTGTACGAAATAGTATGTGAATTATGATACTTTGGATTATTATTCATGCAATGGTTGATGGTTTTCATGCATTCCATATAACATTAAAGAAAATGAAATATTTTCCATGATTTCAAAGAAAGACTGCATTTAAACCATTTCATCAAAGGACAATTTTTCCAATACATGTTGCATGATTTCAAAAGAGTAATTCAAATCAATTGCATTGAAAATTTCAAATGCGGAATTGGAAACGAAATATATGAGAATATGGATGACCGTCGGAGGTGTGAGCCAATGATGCCCCGGGAGTGTCGGGATGCCTGGAGGTGTGAGCTGGATGCCCGGAGGTGTGTGCCGGATGTCCTCGGGAGTTTCGAGATGCCCGGAGGTGTGTGCCGGAGGTTCCTCGCAATGCCAGGTTGGGTGCGAGCGATAGAAATGTGGGATGCAATTACCGGTCCCGGAAAAGAGAAATGTGACAATTCAATGTGATAAAGCATGAGTTGAAATTTAATCATGCAAAATGTGGTCATATGTGTGCATGGTAGCATGATGATAACATGTGATTTGATGATGAGTGCATGGATGTATGTGCACCTATGGCATGAGCATAGCATGTGATATGATGATGATGAGTGCATGGACGTATGTGCACCTATGGCATGATGATAACATGTGATGATGATGAGTGCATGGATGTATGTGCACCTATGGCATAATGATAGTATGTGATATGATGATGATGAGTGCATGGATGTATGTGCACCTATGGCATGATGATAACATGTGATGATGATGAGTGCATGGATGTATGTGCACCTATAGCATAATGATAGTATGTGATATGATGATGATGAGTGCATGGATGTATGTGCACCTATGGCATGATGATAAAGTGTGACATGATGATGATGATGTGCATGGATATATGTGCACCTATGGCATAATGATAGTATGTGATATGATGATGATGAGTGTATGGATGCATGATGAGGATGATGACTATATGATGACGCATGTACGTGAAATATGATGACATGTGCATGATAATAGGGTAAATTATGTAGGAATACTTAAATGACATGTGTTATACTATGATTGTATTGTATGATGCATTGAGTGGTCATTGGTCCTTTACCTGCTGAGTGGTTGTACTCACCCCTTCGGAGACCAACATTTCAGATTAGCAAGAGATGCCTCTCCCTCCAGTTTTTTTTTTTTTTTTGGTCAGTCCTACTCTATTCTTATTCTACACTCTTTCCCTCCAGTTTCACGTGGCACTTTCTACGGCATTCCCTCAGATGTGGAGGTGGAGTGCTCGGAGCACCTTTGCATCACCATCCCTGGACTGGTGTTTTTGCGTGTGCGGGTGTTGGTGATGTACGACGTGGGCCTGGCTGAGGGTCTCGTCATCTAGGAGTTCCTGTCCGTCCACGTCTGCCGGGACGGGGTGATGATGGGGATGTTGCCACCACCACCGCCCGATGCACTTGGCTGGGTGTGATGGCCCGTGAGAAGGAGAGGGAGAGACGACACTTTTTGGAGAAGGAGCCGACACTTGTAGATGGAAGGTCTTTTACGCTTCGATATAGGGGGTCAATGATCTCTTTTGAGATATAGCCGAGCATAGTGAAAAGTCTTGGTTTTTCTTTTTGGTTATACCGACCCAAGATGTCCATCCTGAAAATGTAAATAAAAGTGGTTCGGCCTTATGCTTTCCTTCATTGTGTAGTTGGTGTGCATTGTATCGTCGCTAAGAGAAGTGGAGGGATGGTGAGACTCGCCTCTAATTTTCGCTATGAGCTGCGCTAAACTTAAAAAAAAAAAAATGCCTATAAGCCTCGGTCTTTCTTTACAACTCCCCTTTTTTATTTAAGACAAGTAACCAATAATTGCAATGGATAGAACGCTTAGTATCTGTGGCGACTCTACCGGGTTTGGGGGTGCCACAATTACTAACCGCAACGCATTGGTCCAACGATGAAAATAAAACGGTGTCCGCAAATGATACCGATGACATAATCCGACAATACTTCCGTCGGCCAGTCACGGACCGTCGAATATCCGAGAGTTGTCAAAATTTTCGGATGCCACAAAGAAATTGTTTCCTACACAGCTCTATAACTCTACGGATAGTAGTAAAAGAGTTTCAAAATTTTGGAGGATGAAATGAAGAGATTTCTTATTCTTTCTATAAAAAAAAGTTAAGACTCTGGTGAATAAATCCAAAATGGAAATCGTCAAATCATGAAAAAGGCATAACGTTTTTATCGGTTTATATCTGCTTAGGAATTTATTCAATTGTTATAATACTGACGATGTATTCATATTGGCTTGTATTAACTTTACAACCTAGTCCACTTCGTACATGCGTGGGTAGACTCTATTTTTTTATTTTTCAGTCAATCCAAATCTGACCGTTTATTGACTAGGAGCATATGAAAGTTTCACAACATACAAATATTGTCATGTCCATTCACATATAGTTTTTCATGTTTACTATGATTTAAATGATTCTTTTTAAGTTTTTTTTTCTCTTCTTGGAAAACACAAACATACAAGTTACTGATGTGGATTGCATCAACTACGTGCCACAACTTCCACAATAATTGAAGGCTAGAGCCTCCCTTTTGAAAGATAGTTTATTGTCTTTTAAGAGGAACCTCTGAGGGCTTACAGCCTGTATGGGTCCTAGAAATGTGACAATATTGCCTTTGCTTTTCACAAAGAAAAGGGAATGCCACTTTGCTTTCCACGATAAAAAAAAAAAAAAAAAAAAAAAAGTGTTCATCAAAACTCAAAGTGCTATAATTTTATTTTGTTCTATGTTTATTTATTTTAGTTTATTTTATTTTTCCTTTCCTTTTCTTCCACCTTTTCCTTCTTCCCCACATGGCTGGTAAGGCTCTAGGCAAGGCCTAGGGACTGTTGTTAGGGTAAATGCTTATGATGTTTTGAAGATGTCAAAATAAATTAAAGGCTACTAATGTGTTTAATGATTGAGTAATACACTATGCAAATGATAGAATATGTAAATGACATTATCAAGGATTATACTTGGGAAAACCATAAGATAGACTTTATGCTGAAGCTGAACTTATTCAGATTGTGTCCAGATATTAAGGCCAAATATGTTCAGAAGCATAATATATTCACACTTACGTCCATATTGTAAAGTTTACTTTAGACGGAAAACGGTGAGACTTTATTTCAGACGGAACACTCTCAGACTTTACATACGGAATGAAACATAAGTCAAAAACGTGACGAGGTCCAGAACGAGGCACATGTCCAAAACATGACAAATTCAGAACGAAGCGTGTTTAGACTGAGACAACTTGACAAAACGTGATACAAGCCCCAAATCGTATAACGGCTAGTAATCTGGTTCTGATTTTACATCAAGATTAATTTGATTAACTCAATCTAATTCATTGACAATTGGATCCTGAAGACAAGAACTTTCTAAATGAAGAAGCTCTAATTATGGAAACCAAAATTCTGTTTGTATGGGCGATCATAATCAACTTGGGATTCTACTTCTGTCACTCAACGGCTACTAAATCTTCTTGATATAGATATGTCCAACGGGCAAATTGGAAGACGATCCTCTAGATATTGTCCAACGGCTAGTGTGGAAGTAGATAAGAATTAAAGGAGATCAAGGATCAATGAGCAAAAAACAGATGGAGCGTAGAATCTAGAATTCCAAAGTCTGAGCGATGAAAGTTTTTTATTTTTTAGTCAATCCAAATCTGACCATTTATTGACTAGTAGCATATGAAAGTTTCACAACATACAGATATTGTCATGTCCATTCACATATAGTTTTTCTTGTTTACTAAGATTTAAAAGATACTTTTAAAATTTCTTTTTTTTCTTTTTTCTCTTTTTGGAAAACACAAACATACAAGTTAATGATGTGGATTGCATCAACTACGTGCCACAATTAAAAACCACAACTTGAACAATGATTGAAGGCTAGGGCCTCCCTTTTGAAAGATAGTTTATTGTCTTTTGAGAGGAACCTCTGAGGGCTTGCAGCCTGTATGGGTCCTAGAAGTGTGACAGTATTGCTTTTGCTTTTCACGATGAAAAGGGACTGCCACTTTTGCTTTGCGCGATAAAAAAAAGTGTTGATCAAAACTCAAAGTGCTATAATTTTTAACACCCTTATTATAATTTCATAAGTATAGGCCCTTCTGTAGGATTTGTTTATTTTTATGAGATAGACTCTCTGAAACTTTCTATTCAACAATTTTACTAAGACTCATGCAAATCATCTCTTCACATGCTCTCTAAAACTTTCAAATCATTTTTATCATTTCATGATATTCACTCGTTTGTAAAATATATTCTATTAATAATTTTTTGAGGATTGATAACGTTCTTATCTTGATTTTAGTACAAATTGAAAGAAAAAAAATGATCTCATTAGAGTAATCTCTAATTATGCATTTAATAATAATAGTCATTTGGTGATAATGTGTATGACATATGGAAGCGTGATATATAAATATATATTTTCTTCCACTGTAAACATTAAGAAATGAGGGTCTATAAGCCCTACGAAATTATATTTTTTCTATTTGCTAGAACTTTTATGTTGATTTCGTAGTACTCATTTATTTGTAAAATTGACAACGAATTTCTTAATGATCCTTTAATATTATTTATTCATCAATTATGAGCTATCATTTTATATATAGTTCTTTTTAGTAATCGACTAACATCATTCATTTGTGAAAGTATTTTTTGTATTGTGTATGTATATATTATTCAACTCCTTTCACAATTGCGAAGTGATAAGAGTTATCACCGATTATGCATTTAGTCGGAAGGGTCATCAAATTTTGATTCATGTTTATTCATCAAATATGCACAATCATGTGATATGACCCTTTAACGTTATAGAATAAGTTATTTTGTAAAGACAGGTTCTTTTTGTTTTATTTGATAGCTTTTATTTTATTGATCTCATAATATAAAAAATCATGCATAATCAAAATTTTCTAGTAATCCTCTAATGTCATGTCTTTATTACATCGAATGTATCATGTTATGTAATTTTTTTAAAACTATTTCTTAACATCCTATATTTACTGAACATGCACTATCATGTTGTAAAACCCTTCTAAGTTAACTGTTTTCTTCAATAGATTGTTTTTGTTAGCAAATAATTTATTATTAATTTTCTAATTTCCATTTCTACATAAAATATGTGTAATGATCTAATTTAGATAATTTCATACAGGTTGTTTGTTTAATATGGAGCTATAATGTCATGCAATTTTTTTTTTTTGAAATTTTAATATAATTTATTTGTGAAATAGGGCAAACATTGCTTTTTCAAGTGGGTATCGTATTTTATTCGTGATAAAAATGATACCAAATGTTGGACTTCATACTCATCAACTCTAAAATAATTGGAATTATACCATATGTGCAGTTTTGATAAGAAAAGTCGTGAAGATGAGATGGAAGAGATCTGTTAGTGATGGAAGATGGGATGGAAGAGGAATTTGTTGAGGAAACTCCTATTAGGTTTTAAAGTTGAAAAAACTTTTATATTTCTATTCTGAGGAATATTAGACTTCTGTGGAATTCTTTCAAAGTCTATCTTACATCAGAAGTCTACCCACTCTGACGAAGATCCATACTGAACTCAAGTGAAGAATGAAGATATAATCAGACTCAGGATTATTTTTCTTCCTTTAAGGATTCAGTAAGAACAATATACATATGGCTTTATGGTTGGAAATCTCACTTACCTTTTTTTTGATATTTTTTATGGAATCATCCACGGATCGATATAATCTTTTTGGAAGACAAGTTTATTTGGAAAGAATCTACTTATGAAAACCTAAATCCTGATTGTATGGGCGACCAGGATCATTGGACTTTCATCTCAATCTTCAAATGGCTCAAGATCTCCTTGATTGATTCTGTCCAACGGGTTGATTGGAAGAATTCCTCTTGAAAGTGCCAACGGTCACAAAGGCATGGAGGAGTATTCAAGGAGATTTTTCCGAGCCATTCAATAGAGAGCGTGAAAGCTAGAATTCCAAAGTCTGAAGCTTCTAAAAACACTCGTTCTTTCTCATATAGAGCTCAAACTTGTATTCGAAAGAGAGAGAAACACTAAAGAGTGACTTAGTGAGAGAAATAGAAGCTTTTTACTGAGTATTCAGTGATATATTGCTGTAATTCTCTTTCGATTCATAGTGAAATCCAGCCAAAAGGTTGTCAGCGTGGGAGAGTGGACGTAGACTTAATCTAAGCTAAACCACTATAAATCTTGTGTTCATATTCTCTTCCCTAAACTCCTTTAATTTATCTGCTGTGATACTTTCCTGACTTTCACTGTATTTGCTTGAGTTTGAATCTTTATTCAAAGTCTAAAGTTTAACAAACTCAGTCTAAAAGAAAAATATCTTTACTGCAATTTGAGAATAATCGTCTTTACACCTGTTCACCCCCCTTTAGGTGTTTATACTAGCCTTTTCAATTAGTATCAGAGCTTGTGTGCTTATTTTATTGAAGTGTTTTTACTTCTAAGCTAAAGATCTTTTATGGCTAGTATTTTTGCTTCAGGATTGGTTGAAGGATAGAGCAACACCAGACCTCCTTATTTCGATAGAAAGGAGTATAATGTATGGAAGAACAAAATGAAGGCATTTCTTAGATCTAGAGATCCCTTGGAGTGGGATGTTGTTGAAAAATGAATCAATCCAAAAGCAACATCAGCTTCAGACAAAGGGAAAGAAGTGATTGATACTGATGAATCAACACAAGCTGGAATTACCAAGAGATAGGCTCTCGATGCAAAAGCAATTTATTCCATATACTGTGCTTTGTCTCCCATTGAATATAACCGAATTTCCTCTTATGAAACAACAAAAGAAGTTTGGGATGGATTACACGTCACTTATGAGGGGACTGACCGTGTGAAGGAGACTAAAATAAATATTCTGGTTGGACAATATGAATCCTTCATAATGAAGCTTGGAGAATCTATTTGTGATATGTTCAGTCGCTTTACAGAAATTGTGAATGGGCTGGCTTATCAAGGTCAACCAATTTCTGGACCAATGAAAGTCAACAAACTACTATGTGGATTTTCAAAGGACTGGAATCATGTGAAGACTTCAATCAGAGAAACTCAGAGGATCATGATGAGGAAGATCCAAAAGGTAAGAAATCAATTACATTAAAGTCTAATGTTGATTCTGATGATACATATTCGGATGATGATATGGACGATGAGGAGCTGGCCCTTATGATAAAGAAATTCATAAAACTAAACAGAAAGGGAAGAAGGTTGAATTGGAAGAAGCAAAGGATGCAGAACTTCCAGAAGAGACCAACAGAAGATGTTGAAACTAGCAAGGATGTAATATGCTTCAAGTATAAGAAAAAGGGGCATATTAGACCAAACTGTCCCTTGTCGAAAAAGAACAAAGGGAAGTCTGAGGAGTACAAGAAAGCCCTTAAAGCATAAACCTAAAATGACACCGAATGTGAAGAAAGCGAAGAGGAATTTGCAAACATATGTCTGATGGCTCATTCAAAGTTAGACTCAGAATCAGAAACAGACACTGATTCAGATTCTGATAAAGAAATCGAGATTAGTCACTCAAAAATTCCTGTTAAAGTCTCTATGTATATGTATGAACTTTGCCTTAATCTTAAATCCCCTCTTAAAAGGATTTCTGAACTGAAAAATGAGAATTCTAAGCTCAGGCAATAGGAAGTGTTTTGGAAAGAAAAGTTTGAAAGTCTGAAAAGAAGTTTTCATGATTTGAAAGAAAATTATGATTTTCTTTAAAAAAAAAAAAGTCGTTTTGAAAAGGGAGATTTCAGATATTTCAAAAAGATTTTCCAAAGGATCAGAAAAATTGGAGAAAATTCTTACAGCTTAAATACCCTATTTTAATAAATCTGGTTTGGATATGAATAATGAAACTATTCCTCTAATTGATTTTCCTAAAGTAAAAGAGAGACAACCACCGGGGTTCGCCCTGAAGGGCCACCCTTCCAACATGGAAGGGGGAGGTGAGGGTTCAAATCCCCACCTTCTCGGGGGATGGGGTGGGGACGCGTAAGTTTCAAGAGTGGGTTTCGACTCCCACGCCCGCAAGAGCGGGGCAAAAGTCCGAAAGAGCGTGTAGAATAGGATTAGAGTATGACTCGACCAAAAAAAAAAAAAAGTAAAAGAGAGACTTAGACAAAAACCTGCAAAGACATTTTACAAAAATCATTTTCAAAAAGTGTTTGTAAAATCTGTTAGTTGAAGTGCTCTCAAATGTACTAAATGTAACAACTCAAAGCATTTTGAGAATGAATGTTCCAAAGTTTGGAGACCAATTAAGAAGGATTAGGCAAAGACTGTTTTTAACACTAACTCTCCTAAACCCAAGAAAATCTGGGTAACAAAGAAAGTTTGAGTTTTTCTATGATTATAGGTCACTATTAAAAGAAAAATCAAATGGTATTTGGATAGTGGATGTTCTAGGCATATGATAGGAGGCTCAAGCTGTTTCGTAAAGCTTTGATAAACTAAAAGGATGAAATGTTTCTTTTGGTGGAAATAGCAAATGGAAGATTATAGGATGTGAAACAGTGAAGATTGGAAGTCTGACTATCAAGAATGTTTCCCTAGTGAAAGGTTTAAACTACAATCTTGTAAATATTAGTCGGCTTTGTGATACAGGCTTCTAAATAAACTTCAATAAGGTATTTTTTCTAGAATAAGTTAAGATCTCTCTTAGTCTTTTACTAGACGAAGGCATGGCAATATATCTTCTGGACGTAAATCCAAAAAATTCTCAATGCCTCATCTCATTACAAGATGAAGCAAGTCTCTGGCATCGAAAACTTGGTCATGTAAATATGAAGCAGATTGCCAAAATTTCTTCAAAGAAGCTGGTTCGAGAGCTTCCTAATTTGGCTTAGAAGAAGTCTGATATGTACACTCCTTATATCTTGGGAAAACAGGTCAGAAGTTCTTTTAAACCAGTAAATCAGGTTTCCACTAGTCGTGTTTTGCAGCTTCTCCATACGAATCTTTTTGGACCAACAAGAACTCAGAGTATTGGCAGAAACAAATATTGTCTAGTAAGTGTGGATGATTATTCACGTTTCTCTTGGGTATTCTTTTTGGCAAATAAGTATGAAACTTTTTCTTATTTTTCAAAGTTTGCCAAGAAAGTTCAGAACAAGAAAGATTATACTATTTCAAGCATAAGAACAAATCATGGAGGTGAGTTTAAAATTAGGATTTTGCAAACTTCTATGATGAATTTGGTTTTCAACATCTTTTCTCTTCTCCATATACTCCAACGCAAAATGAAGTAGTGGAAAGGAAAAATA
Organism: Eucalyptus cloeziana; assembly: GCA_014182715.1. Taxonomy (NCBI): domain Eukaryota; kingdom Viridiplantae; phylum Streptophyta; class Magnoliopsida; order Myrtales; family Myrtaceae; genus Eucalyptus; species Eucalyptus cloeziana. The sequence goes on from CM024640.1 coordinate 28,321,669, forward strand.
GATCTTTACAAGAGATGGCCAGAACTCTGTTGATAGAAAGCAAAATATCTTCTCGATTTTGGGCAAAAGCAGTTTCTACTACCTGTTATATAATCAACATGGTGTTTTTAAGGCCTATCCTAGAGAAGATTCCCCATGAAGTATATAATAGGAAGAAGCCTAACATCTCATACTTCCATGTTTTTGACTGTAAGTGCTTTATCTTGAAGAATGCAAATGATTGATCTGGATAGTTCGAAGAAAAATCGGACAAAGGAATTTTTCTTGGCTATTCAACGTCAAGCAAAGCTTACAGGGTCTTTAATAAGAAGACTCAACCTATAGAAGAATCAATGAACGTCAAGTTTCAAGATTATGTACAGAATCAACTAGATCAAGTTCGACTTGAAGAGTCTGAATTAGTTCCAGACTTAATAAAGTCTAATTCCCCCTGTGAAATTCAATCTTCTGGAGTAAAGCAACAAGCGAGAACAAGAAGATTCAAAAGGAACAGATGATCAACAAATTGTCAAAACAAATAGCAACTGGAAGCACAGATCAATCATCACAAAGAACTCATCATTGGCAAAATTGATGAAGGAATCCGCACTAGATCCAAAGGAAAAGAAGATTCCAGTGCTATTACACTTATTTCTGAATTAGAACCAAAAGGAGTAGAATAAGCATTGTTTGACGAAAGTTGGATAGAAGCGATGCAGGAAGAACTTAGACAATTCAGCATCAACAATGTGTGGGAACTGATTCCAAAACCCCAAGGAAAATCTATGATTGGAACAAAGTGGGTATTCAGAAACAAGATAGATGAAAAAAGGTAAAGTGATCAGAAACAAAGCAAGGCTTGTGGCTAAAGGATATACACAGGAAGAAGGGATGAACTATGACCAGACTTATGCACCAGTAGCAAGGTTAGAAGCAATTAGATTATTACTTGCCTTTGCTTGTTATCAAAATTTTAGGTTATTCTAGAATAATGTCAAAAGCGTTTTCCGTAATAGATTCATACAAGAAGAAGTTTATGTGGAACAACCATCAGGATTTGAAGATCCAAGAAAATCAGACTCTGTCTATAGACTAAAGAAGGCATTGTATGGTCTGAAGCAGGCACCTCGAGCTTGGTATGAAAGGTTGAGTAAGTTTTTAACAGATAATGGCTTTGAGAAAGGAAAAGTTGATACAACCTTGTTTATAAAAAGAGAAGAAAAAGATTTTCAGCTTGTACAAATTTGTGTAGATGATATAATCTTTGGTTCTCCTAACGAAAATCTCTGCAATAAATTTTCAAGATCAATGCGGGAAGAATTTGAAATGAGCATGATAGGTGAATTGACATTCTTTCTGGGATTGCAAGTTAGACAATCAAAGAAATGAATATTTATTCACTAGGAGAAATATGCCAAAGATCTTATCAAGAAATTTGGATTGGAAAATTGCACGAGAACAAAAACTCCCATGTCAAACTCATCAAAGCTCGACAAGGACAAAGAAGGAAAGAAAGTAGATCAAAAGCTATATAAAAGCATGATTGGTTCTCTACTTTATCTCACTGCCTCTAGACCTGACATTTTATTCAGTGTGTGTATCTGTGCTAAATTTCAATCTGATCCAAAAGAATCACATCTAAGTGCTGTTAAGTGCATCATCAATTATTTTGCGACTTTTCCAAAGCTGGGTTTGTGGTATCCAAAAGCAGGAGACTTTACCTTACTTGGTTATTCTGATGCTGATCTAGCCGGTTGTAGAGTCGACAGAAAGAGTACATCTAGCACATGTCAATTGTTAAGACAAATGCTGGTATCATGGTTCTCAAGGAAAGAAAGTACGGTGGCACTATCTACAGCGGAAGTAGAATATATTACTCTTGGAAGTTGCTATTCTCAAATTATGTGGATTAGACAACAACTAAGAGACTTTGGAATAGATGAATCATGCACAGAGATCATATGTGACAACATAAGTGCTATTAATCTTACCAGAAACCCAATTCTTCACTCAAGAGCAAAGCACATCGAGATTCGTCATCATTTCATGAGAGATCACTTCTAGAATGGCGAGATTCATGTTCATTTTGCTGATTCAAAGAATCAACTTGTGACATCCCAAATTTTCGATTCTGTTTCCTTCTGATTGAATCGGGCGTTTCATTGATGTGTTTATAGGGCTATTCTTAGAACTGATCATTCTTGAGATAACTAGACTAGCTGGGGAAATTATTAAGAAATATTAAGGCAATAGACTTGAGAATTCGACCAGGAATCGGCTTCTCGACCGTGTCCATCTTTAGAGGCCATTACGGCACATTTAAAAGTCGATTTAAAATCAGAGATAGACTGGATCGACAGTGATGTGTGGCTAATCGTGGCTGACACCACTAAATTAGAAAATTCATGTCGACCGGCACTAGATTGATTTTCCTATTGTTTTGGTACCCCGTGTCCGTATTTGAATCCTCGGGATTTTCACGACAACCGAGAGTCACCAATGAGTCGAGTGGGTTCACGATGGCTCGAAGAAAATCGACCACGAGTCAATTGCACTTAAAAATATCCGAAAGTTACCCGTTAAGCTAGGTTACGCTACAAATGCGTCGAATTGAAATTAACCACCAATTCGAGTCCAATTTCAGAAATTGAAGTTTTGGCCATGTCAGAATAAATTCTAGGAGTGTCGACTGAGTCTCAGAAGATTTTTCGGAGATTCTGAGATTTTTACAGAAAATCGATTAGGACGCCGCGGAAAATCAACATAAATTCGGATGTGCTAAATTGAAGAAAAGTTGGACTTCCAAGCTAAGCCTTTGAGTGTCAAAGACTTGTAGAGGATTGTACGAGATTTTTCTTCAGAGAAATTGGACTTCAATTTGGATTTTTGGTAGATTCTTGAGTGAGGAAAAATGCAGAGATGATCAATGAGGGATCAATTGCATTTGTGAGAATCAATTGAGTTGAAATCAAGAGGAATTTGGAACCAATTGTAGCCATCTCTCTTAATTTCATAACCCCCCTTTAGCCTAGCAAGATTGGACCAATTGGTTAGTCATTTGGAGTGTTTGTGTGGGTGATTGTGAGCCAATGATTATACTTGGCCAAAATTGAGTCTAAAGAGATAGGCTTGTGGAAAATATCAAGCAAAAAGGACCCCCACCTCTCCCTCATCCTCTCCATATTGCTGCCGTGGGCTGCTTCCCTTCGATCACTCCCTCTTCGCTCTCCGTCGACTCTGCTTGCAACACCATTTGACGAAGCCAACTTCTCCATCTCTCCATTTTTCTCGCACGAAGCCAAGAGAGAAGTCGTGCCAGCACACCCATCTCCACGCGTCCGAACTCCAGCTAGTTTGGTCCATCTTCTTGTTGTGTAGCCGCGCGAGTCCACCGAAGCAGCTCCGTGCCCACATCTCCTCAATTCCGCGCGTCTTCAGCTCTGCCATTTGCTGCCAAGTTGGTCAACCATGGGGCATCTCTACCGGTTTGTTGACCCAACAAACGCCCACAGAAGTCCACCGAAGTGAAGTCGCACGAGTGCGACGCCAGCCCACTCCTCGGTCTTCCCATCCCACACCAGCTGCATCGAAGACCCGCAGCTTCATTTTCTTTATTCGGTCAGCAATCGATCCAACAGAAGCCGTCCGTTGACCGCGCTCTCTCGGCAGCACCGAACGGAGCAGCTCCCCCACGCTTCTTCATTGCCAGCTGCACGCATACAATCGAGCGACCCATCGTCCAAGAACTCTTCACCAATCCGCACGTGGTCTTCTCCAAGCCCATTCTGATTCTCTTCGGCCCAACCCAACGAAGCCCAGCTTCTTGCCACCGATTGAAGCCAACAGCCCAGCAGCCCACACATTTGCGAGTTCGGCCTAGCATCTTTGCAGCGTGTCCTCTACCCAGTGAATTTCTTTTGGGCCGCAAGCTAAGCCCAGCAAAGTCAGCAGTTTTCAGCCCATTTACAGTTTTCAAGCCCAATGAAATTTTGAGACCCAATTTCAGTAAATCAATTGAAGACCGGCCCGCGAAGAAAGCCCATTTGCAGTCAAGCCAAAGCCCAAGAGCAAGCCCAGTCGGAAGCAAGAACAAATCTCAATTGGGTTGAGATTTGTTGGGCCCGAGTCTAAGGCCCGGCCCAAGCCCGCCGGTGTCGCCGAAAATCCGATTTCGGCCGCCGTCGCGTCGCCGTTGCGGTGATTCGGTCTCCTCTTTTGCCAAGTGAGTTTTACTCACTAATGCTTTCTTAGTTTGTTAATTATACATAGGGTTGGTTAGATTTAATTAATTGCAATTAGGTGTTTAGATTAATTTAGATAAATTAAATTAGAGACTTAATTATGCATGTTAGGTGGTTAGAAATAGACATTAGCAAGTAGACATGTCATGTTATTTATTGAACGAGTCTCGGTAATTTTCCGGGCTCGTCTCGACTTCCAATCAGGCATTATGGGCCTAAATTGGATTTTTAATAATTATTTATTTAATTTTCGAAATTAATTATTTAATTATTTATTTTTCCGGAAATTCAACCGGGATGGCCGGTGACGGGAATTTCGTGTTGATCATCGTGGTGCAGTCCGTTTATTTATTTGAGCTTTACTTAGTGCTAAAATAAATTATGAGGTGCATTATTGTTGGCCATAGTTGAGAGGGTTGGGTGGGACCATAAAGCCACTAAATCTTGAGAGGGTCGGGTGGGACCGTAAAGCCACTAAATCTTGAGAGGGTCGGGTGGGACCGTAAAGCCACTAGATCTTGAGAAGGTCGGGTGGGACCATAAAGCCATTGAATCTTAAGTGAGGCATCTTGGAAGAGACACATGGGCTCAGTGATTTGATGCGTCACTTTGGTGAACTAGTGCCTTAGAGAATGCACGTGTGCTCTATGACATGTAATCGACTAGTTCGATTTGTTATGAGTAGTTGGGTGCCTATTATGAATTATACTGATTTGCAGGTGGAATCTGAGGCCAAGGTAAGTCCTCTGACCTGTGCGTGTTTAGGTAGTCCATAGTGTATTGGCTTACTAATCGACTTTTTGGGGGTAGAACTCGCTGAGACGTGGTCTCATTGGTTATTGAATAACCATTTCAGGACCCTGAGTAAGAGCTGAAGAGGAGGAACCTGAGAAGGAGAGCACTGACGAGGATCCTGAGGAGGAAAAAGATTTTTGAAGAAAAAGATGATCCAGAGAGGGATCTTGAGTATAACCCGGATGTGGATTGAGATCCCATCCCTTTTGTGAATCCTGTCTTACTATAGATAGGTGTGAGACTTGTTTGCTGTAAATAGTATTGTAAATATACTATGAGTTGTACTGTTAATGAAAGTGTGGTTGTGAATTTCAATATGAAAATTATGGCCTGCTTTTCTATCCCATTGTTTTATTGTCTGGGGATTCTTAACTACTTCTGCATGCGCATAATAAATTGAAAGGGTTGGCAATACATAGTCCTGGGATATCGCACTTTAAAATCGACCAAGGTAAGGGATGGGCGCATGCCCGAGGATCGATGATCTGTTCGATCAGTTACAAGGAGCGTCAATATTCTCGAAGATTGACTTAAGGACAGAATATCATCAGTTGAGACTTAAGAAAAGGGATATTCCTAAGTCAGCATTTCGTACTCGGTATGGTCACTATGAGTTTACAGTGATGCCTTTTGGGTTGACGAATGCTCCAGCTGCTTTTATGGATATGATGAACCGGATATTCAAGGAATATTTAGACCAGTTTGTGATCGTGTTCATTGATGATATCTTGGTCTATTCAAGAAGTGATGAAGAGCATGAGAATCACTTGAGATTAGTGCTCCAGACTTTAAGGACGCATTAGTTATATGCTAAGTTTAGCAAATGCGAGTTTTGGTTGACTCGTGTTGCGTTCTTAGGTCATGTGATTTTCGGAGAAGGAATCTCCGCCGACCCGAGCAAGATAGAAGCCGTGATCAATTAGCAAAGACCGACTACAGTGATAGAGATTAGAAGTTTTCTGGGATTGGCAGGTTATTACAGACGGTTTGTGGAAGGCTTCTCAGCGTTAGCATCGCCTCTAACTAAGCTCACGAAGAAAGAAGAGAAATTTGTATGGTCAGACAAGTGCGAGCGTAGTTTTCAAGAATCGAAGGAAAAGCCGACTACCGCACCCGTGTTGACAATTCCATCCGGTCCTAGAGGATTCGAGATCTACAGTGATGTGTCTTTTAGAGGGTTGGGTTTCGTGCTGATGCAACATGGTAGGGTTGTTGCATACGCTTCTCGTCAGTTGAGAACCCATGAGCAGAACTACCCAACGCATGACTTGGAGCTTGCAACTATTATCTTTGCCCTGAAGATTTAAAGACATTATCTGTGTGGTGAGAAATTTCAGATCTTCACGGACCATCAGAGTCTCAAGTACCTGTTCTCTCAGAAGGAGTTAAACATGAGATAGCGCCGATGGATGGAATTATTGAAAGACTACGATTGTGATATCCTATATCACCCGAGGAAGGCGAACAAGATCGCCGATGCTTTGAGTCGGAAGTCTTCAGTAGCCCAAATCTTGATTAAAGAATGGAATTTGATCGAGAGAGCTCGGGATTCGGAATTCAAATTTGAGGTAGGCCACCTTTCAAGTTTTATGGCCACCCTCAGAATTGAACCAGATGTTCAGGTCAGAATCAAACAACTTCAACCAACAGATCCAGATGTACATAAGATTCTTTAGGAGGACACAGAGAAAAGAAAGGTTGATTTTCAGATTTCTGAGGACAGAATTTTAAGGTTCCAAGGACGTTTGGTTGTACCTAATGATGTAGAGCTTAGAGAAGATATTTTATCTAAAGCACATCGTAGCAGTTATAGCGTTCACCCTGGAAGCACTAAAATGTATCAGAATTTACGTCAACATTATTGGTGGTCAGGTATGAAGGCAGATGTAGCCAAGCATGTCGCCAAGTGTCTCGACGTGTCGCAAGTAAAAGCTCAGCATTGTAAGCCGGGAGGACTTCGCAACCTCTTTCGATCCCGAATGGAAATGGAAGCATATCACGATGGACTTTGTGGTGGACTACCAAGAAGTCGAGAGGGAAGTGATTCAATTTGGGTGGTGGTCGACGATTGACAAAGTCGGCTCACTTCATTGCAGTTCGAAAGGACCTCAGTCTTGATAGGCACGCAGACCTGTATGTGCATCAAGTAGTTCGAATGCATGGAGTGCCAGTTACGATAACCTCAGACAGAGACTCGAGGTTTACTACAGCCTTTTGGAAAAGCTTATAGAGTGCTCTTGGTACAAAGCTTCAGTACAATACGACTTATCATCCTCAGACGGATGGCCAGTCTGAGAGGACAATTCAGATCCTCGAGGACATGTTGAGAGCTTGTGTAGTAGACTTCAAGGGAAGTTGGGAGGATCAGCTTCACCTGGTAGAATTTGCCTACAACAACAGTTATCAGCAGAGCATTCAGATGGCTCCATTCGAAGCGTTGTATGGCAGAGCATGTAGAACACCAGTGTGTTGGAATGAAGTTGGGGAAAGGAAGATCACAGGTCCAGAGTTGGTTCAGCAGTCAGTAGATGCCGTGACAGTGATCAGAAACAGATTGAAGACCGCGCAAAGCAGACATAAAAGTTACGCAGATAAGCGCCGGAGATCTTTGGAATTCCAAGTTGGTGATCACGTTTTTCTAAAGGTGTCACCAATGAGAGGAACTTCACGCTTTGGCAGGAAAGGCAAACTGAGTCCGAGGTATGTGGGTCCATTTGAGATTCTTGAAATAATCGGGACCTTAGCGTATCGTCTTGCATTGCCGCCAAGGTTGGCACAAGTGCATGACGTCTTCCATGTGTCGATGTTGAGGAAGTACGAACCTGACGACCCGACACACGTGCTCAATTTTGAAGAATTGGACGTGGATGACACAGTGTCATACGTGGAGAGACCGGTCCAAATTGTAGACAGAAAGGAGCAAGTGCTGCGTACAATGACCATTCCGTTGGTCAAAGTGGTCTGGCAACACCACGGTACAGAAGGAGCGACTTGGGAGATTGAAGAGTCGATGAGAGAATTGTAGCCCCACCTTTTTGCTTAAGTTTGTAAGGTTTAAATTTCGAGGAAGAAATTTTTATAAGAGGGGAAGAGTTGTGACATCCCAAATTTTCGATTATGTTTCCTTCTGATTGAATCGGGCGTTTCATTGACGTGTTTATAGGGCTATTCTCAGAACTGATCATTCTTGAGATAACTAGACTAGCTGGGGAAATTATTAAGAAATATTAAGGCAATAAACTTGAGAATTCGACCAGGAATCGGCTTCTCGACCGTGTCCATCTTTAGAGGCCATTACGACACAGTTAAAAGTCGATTTGAAATCAGAGATAGACTGGATCGACAGTCATGTGTAGCTAATCGTGGGTGACACCACTAAATTAGAAAATTCATGTCGACCGGCACTAGATTGATTTTCTTATTGTTTTGGTACCCTGTGTCCGTATTTGAATCCTCGGGATTTTCACGACAACTGAGAGTCGCCAATGAGTCGAGTGGGTTCATAGTAGCTCGAAGAAAATCGACCACGAGTCAATTGCACTTAAAAAATCCGAAAGTTACCTGTTAAGCTAGGTTACGCTACAAACGCGTCGAATTGAAATTAACAACCAATTCGAGTCCAATTTCAGAAATTGAAGTTTTGGCCATGTCAGAATAAATTCTAGGAGTGTCGACTGAGTCTCAGAAGATTTTTCGGAGATTCTGAGATTTTTACAGAAAATCGGTTCGGACGCCGCGGAAAATCAACAAAAATTCGGATGGGCTAAATTGAAGAAAAGTTGGACTTCCAGGCCGAGCCTTTGAGTGTCAAAGACTTGTAGAGGATTGTACGGGATTTTTATTTAGAGAAATTGGACTTCAATTTGGATTTTTGGTAGATTCTTGAGTGAGGAAAAATGCAGAGACGATCAATGAGGGATCAATTGAATTTGTGAGAATCAATTGAGTTGAAATCAAGAGGAATTTGGAACCAATTGTAGCCATCTCTCTTAATTTCGTAACCCCCCTTTAGCCTAGCAAGATTGGACCAATTGGCAAGTCATTTGGAGTGTTTGTGTGGGTGATTGTGAGCCAGGGATTATACTTGGCCAAAATTGAGTCTAAAGAGATAGGCTTGTGGAAAATATCAAGCAAAAAGGACCCCCACCTCTCCCTCATCCTCTCCATATTGCTGCCATGGGCTGCTTCCCTTCGATCACTCCCTCTTCGCTCTCTATCGACTCTGCTTGCAACACCGTTTGACGAAGCCAACTTCTCCATCTCTCCATTTTTCTCGCACGAAGCCAAGAGAGAAGTCGCGCCAGCACACCCATCTCCACGCATCCAAACTCCAGCTCGTTTGGTCCGTCTTCTTGTTGTGTAGCCGCTCGAGTCCACCGAAGCAGCTCCGTGCCCACATCTCCTCAATTCCGCGCGTCTTCAGCTCTGCCATTTGCTGCCAAGTTGGTCAACCATGGGGCATCTCTACCGGTTTGTTGACCCAACAAATGCCCACAGAAGTCCACCGAAGTGAAGTCGCACGCGTGCGACGCCAGCCCACTCCTCGGTCTTCTCATCCCTTGCCAGCTGCATCGAAGACCCGCAGCTTCATTTTCTTTATTCGGTCAGCAATCGATCCAACAGAAGCCGTCCGTTGACCGCGCTTCTCTCTCGCTGGCAGCACCGAACGGAGCAGCTCCCCCACAGTTCTTCATTGCCAGCTGCACGCATACAATCGAGCGACCCATCAATCCAAGAACTCTTCAGTCCAATCCGCACGTGGTCTTCTCCAGCAAGCCCATTCTAATTCTCTTCGGCCCAGCCCAACGAAGCCCAGCTTCTTGCCACCGATTGAAGCCAATAGCCAAGCAGCCCACACATTTGCGAGTTCGGCCCAGCATCTTTGTAGCGTGTCCTCTGCCCTAGTGAATTTCTTTTGGGCCGCAAGCTAAGCCCAGCAAAGTCAGCAGTTTTTGGCCCATTTATAGCTTTCAAGCCCAATGAAATTTTGAGACCCAATTTTAGTAAATCAATTGAAGACCGGCCCGCGAAGAAAGCCCATTTGCAGTCAAGCCAAACCCCAAGAGCAAGCCCAATCCGAAGCAAGAACAAATCTCAATTGGGCTGAGATTTGTTGGGCCCGAGTCTAAGGCCCGGCCCAAGCCTGCCGGTGTCACCGAAAATCCGATTTCGGCCGCCGTCGCGTCGCCGTTGCGGTGATTCGGTCTCCTCTTTTGCCAAGTGAGTTTTACTCACTAATGCTTTCTTAGTTTGTTAATTATACTTAGGATTTGTTAGATTTAATTAATTGCAATTAGGTGGTTAGATTAATTTAGATAAATTAAATTAGAGACTTAATTATGCATGTTAGGTGGTTAGAAATAGACATTAGCAAGTAGACATGCCATGTTATTTATTGAACGAGTCTCGATAATTTTCCGGGCTCGTCTCGGCTTCCAATCAGGCATTATGGGCCTAAATTGGATTTTTAATAATTATTTATTTAATTTTCGAAATTAATTATTTAATTATTTATTTTTCCGGAAATTCAACCGGGATGGCCGGTGACCGGAATTTCGTGCTGATCATTGTGGTGCAGTCCGTTTATTTATTTGAGCTTTACTTAGTGCTAAAATAAATTATGAGGTGCATTATTGTTGGCCATAATTGAGAGGGTCGGGTGGGACCGTAAAGCCACTAAATCTTGAGAGGGTCGGGTGGGATCGTAAAGCCACTAGATCTTGAGAAGGTCGGGTGGGACCATAAAGCCATTGAATCTTAAGTGAGGCATCTTGGAAGAGACACGTGGGCTCGGTGATTTGATGCATCACTTTGGTGAACTAGTGCCTTAGAGAATGCACGTGTGCTCTATGACATGTAATCGACTAGTTTGATTTGTTACGAGTAGTTGGGTGCCTATTATGAATTATACTGATTTGCAGATGGAATCTGAGGCCAAGGTAAGTCCTCTGACCTGTGTGTGTTTAGGCAGCCCATAGTGTATTGGCTTACTAATCGAGTTTTAGGGGGTAGAACTCGCTGAGACATGGTCTCATTGGTTATTGAATAACCATTTCAGGACCTTGAGTAAGAGCTGAAGAGGAGGAACCTGAGAAGGAGAGCATTGACGAGGATCCTGAGGAAGAAAAAGATTTTTGAAGAAGAAGATGATCCAGAGAGGGATCTTGAGTACAACCCGGATGTGGATTGAGATCTCATCCCTTTTGTGAACCATGTCTTAGTATAGATAGGTGTGAGACTTGTTTGCTGTAAATAGTATTGTAAATATACTATGAGTTGTACTGTTAATGAAAGTGTGGTTGTGAATTTCAATATGAAAATTATGGCCTGCTTTTCTATCCCATTGTTTTATTGTCTGGGGATTCTTAACTGCTTCCGCATGCGCATAATAAATTGAAAAGGTCGGCGATACATAGTCCTGGGATATCGCACTTCAAAATCGACCAAGGTAAGGGATGGGCGCGTGCCCGAGGATCGGGGCGTGACACAACTAGCAGATATCTTTGCAAACCCTTTAGAGAAAAGCTTACTTGAATCAATTTGCAGCAAGCTAAATATCATCCTTCCTCTTGACTAAAGTCTACAGTTGGTCAGACTCAAACTTTCAACTTAAGGAAGTTATTTCAGTATGGAAATCTCTCCAACCTAGGTATTTTATTTTTGGAACGTAAACACTGAGCAAGTATGTTTATCTCTGAATCATTACTTGCCTCTTTCATTTTTAGAAATTACAATTTTATTGCCGATTTTTCAATTTACATTTCAAATTTTTGGCAGTTACCTTTTTTTAAATTGCTTTTCGGAAAGGCATTTTTTTTTTTGTTGATTCATTTGCCCCATTTTGTTTTCTTTAAATTCTTTAGATTATATTTTCTTCTGTCAGAGAAAACTCATTGGATGTTTTGAAGCTAACAAAACTTATCTATATTCTATTCAGAAGATTTCCAGATTTCTGTGTCAAAGTCTAAAGACTACTAGACTTTTATGTCAAAGCCTATTTTACATCAGAAGTCTACCCACTCTGACAGACTCCAGACTGAACGCAAGAGAAGAATGAAGACTTATCCAAATGAAGGATAATCTATCGTTCTTCAAGGGTTCGGTTCGTACAGGTTATTTATGGCTTTCTAGTTGACAACAACACCTATGTGATTGGTTATCTTTATTGGAATCAATTTAGATACATCAAATCTTTTCGGAAGGCAAGTAAATTTGGAAAGAATCTACTTATGGAAACCAAGATCCTAATTGTATGGGCGAACAGTATCAATGAGCTTTCATCACAATCTTCAAACGGCTCAAGATCTCCTTGATTGATTTCATCCAACGGGTTGATTGGAAGAATTCCTTTGGAAAGTGCCAACGGTCGAGAAGGCATGAAGGAGTATTTAAGGAGGACTCTCCAGTTGTTCTATAGAATGCGTGAAAAAGAAATTCCAAAGTCTAAAGCTTCCCAGTTTCTTGTTATTCCATATATTGTGCTCTAAATTGCACTCAAAAGAGAGAGACTTATAGTGTGGCTTTGTGAGAGAGCGGTAGAGACTCTTCACTGTAAAGTTGAGATCACAAGATTGTAAATTCTCTTTTAATTCATAGTGGAAACCAGCTAGAAGGCTGTCAGCGTGGGAGAGTGAATGTAGGCTTGATCTAAGCCGAACCACTATAAATTATGTGTTCTTATTCTCTTCCCTAAACTCCTTTACTTTGTTCGTAATTTTGTTTATAGTTAAAGTCTGAACTCACTCAAAATCTATTGTTCTTCAGACTCAGTTTCAAAAGCAAAATATTTTTATTACTCTTTGCGAAAATTGTCTTCACACCTATTCACCACACCTATTCACCCCCCTAAGTGTTCATACTAGTACTTACAATTGGTATCAGAGCATGCGTGCTTAATTTTTTGAAGCATTTTACTTCTAAGCTAAAGATCCTCTATGGCTAGTGATAAGGCTAGTAAGAACACCTAGAAGGGGGTGAATAGGCATTAAAGACGTTTTTGCAAAACTTAACAGCTTAATTCATCTTTTGAGAATGATAGACTGAAGATATAAAAGACAGTAAACAGATATATAAGACTATAAGTTAAAGTAAAGAGTTTAGGGAAAGAGAATTGAGACACCGAATTTATAGAGGTTCGGCTTAGTCCAAGCCTACGTCCACTCTCCCACACTGACAGCCCATTGGCTAGATTTCACTAAGAACCAAAAGAGAAGTTACAGTCTCACGTCCTTGATTCCACAGTGTAGAGACTCTACTACGCTTCCTCAAAGTCTCACAAGTATTTTTGTCTCTTTTGAAAACAGTATAAGCTTAGCAAATGAAATAACAGAGAATTCGGAGCTTCGGACTCTAGAATTTTTCTATCACGCACACACTCGAATAACTTGAGTGTCTTCCTTATATACTCCTCCATGCCTTCATATCCATTGGCACCTTCCAAAGGAGTTCTTCCAATCTACCGTTGGACAGAATCAATTAGGGAGATCTCAAGTTTATTTAAGGAATGTGATGATAACCCACTAATCCTGCTCGCCTATACAATCAAGATCTGGGTTTCCATAAGTAGAACCTTCCAAGTATACTTTGTCAATTACCATATCTAATTATCCAAATTGATTTCAATGAGAATAATTGATCATGAAGTGCTATCTCTAGTTGTGAGATCTTCTTCAACCGTAAATCCTTAAGAATATACTTGCAATTGGATCAGTCTTTTCTTCGTCGGTCTGGAAAATATCAGTAAGGGTAGACTTTGAATCTTGAGTCTGGAGGTCTTCAGACTTTGACAATAGAGTCTATGAGTCTTCAGACTAGATTGATAGAAATGTTTTGTCAACTTCAAAACAAATAAGGAAATTTTATTCAACAATCTCCCCATTTTTTATGGTAACAAAACTTTCTTGCAGATTTGAACACCTTTGTCTTGCAAAACAACAGTTAAGCAAAACAAGATATCTCATAAAGGATAAGTAGATTAGGATATGAATCGCAACGATTCTGCAACCATAGATAACATGTTAGTCCTGTAAATCAACTATTCTTCCATAATCATTAACAAAGCCTAAGTAACTACAAGCATCAAAAGATCAAATCAAAATAGTCCACAACCAAACAAATCCAGAAATCCAAAGTCAAAAACAAATATCAAATCCGCAAACTGTAATCACACCTTCTCCCCCTTTTTGTCAACAACAAAAAGTGGAGAACAAATAAAAAGAGTTGTTTTAAGAATGAAGAAGGTCAAGGCTGTTTGGGCAGGCAAACAAGCTGGAATTCTTCCATTGAATGCAATGTCTTTTCAAGTTTTTCGATAGTCTCCTTCAGCGGCTGTACTTCACCCTTCACATGATCTTGGGCTTGTGTCTTCAGGGCATTTAACTGATCATGTAGTGACACTGAAGTGGACATGAAAGCATTCTTGAAAACCTGCATTTCATAGCTCATAGCATACTGCTCTTTCCTAACGTCCAGTAGAATTTCTAGTAGTCGCGAAAAATTTGCTGAATGTGTTGTGGCAGAATTAGGTCTAGCTGAGTCAAGTTCAGGTGTTGATCCATCTTGTCTAATTGCATCTCCCCCTGAATGAGTGCCTTTGGGAGGAGAGATGGATTCTTCTTCTTGTTCTGCGTCAGCAGGGGTGTGATCCTTTTCTTGAGCTTGCTCACCAGCAATTCCACTATTCGTCTTTCCAGAATTGCTTGACAGGGATACAGCCAAAGTAGACTCAAAGGATTCATCTCGAGCCACTTCTTCCTCTCTTTCTTCCTCTTCTCCTTTTTCCTCTTCTCCTTCTCTTCTTTCTTCCTCCTCTTTTGCTTCTTCTCTTCTTTCCTCTTCCTCTTCTGCTTCTTCTCTTCTTTCCTCTACTTCTTCTCCTTCTCTTCTGTCTACATCTCTTTTCTCAGTCTCTTCTCTAGTCTCGCGAAAACTAACAAAACTTTTCAAGTTCCTCAAGGCAAAGAGAGTCATCTCATCCTCATCTTCTTCATCCTGAAAGATGAGAGTTCTCTTCTTCTTTGCTGAAGCACCCATGGGCTCCTTGCATTTTCTTTTAGCCCCAGTAGAAACTGGTTTCGCCGTAGTTGGAAACTTCTCCTTCATGCGTTCCAACAACTTGTTTAGCCTTTTTAGTCGCATCTTGGTGATCATTTTGAATCCAATCACCATCAAAGTAATGCTGGTTAAACACAAAGGTGCAGGAATGTGAATGTGAAAATGCCTAAAAAGGCGTGTGATATGAGTAGAATAAAGGAGTTGTCCCTTATCTTTCATCATTGTCCTGTACATGTGAAACAAGATGGCGGGAGGCAGAGAGAATTTGTAACCGATATTGATGGCATGCATCAATTTTGCTTCAGACCAAGACGTGTCAGTCTTGGATGTCGATTTTGGCCTGATGCAGTTGATCATGATCTTGTGCAGTAAGATATTGGTGGCATTCATCCTAGAGTATGATATCTTGCCTTCAGGAATCCTATCTTACATTAAAGAAAGAGTAGCATGAGCAACAGATACACTAATTGGTTGGAAACACCCTCTTTCCACCCCAATTAGGTCAGCCAAGGTATCCATGTTCACCACGAACTCTTTATCTTTAATAGTGAAAGAAAAACTGTTTGCATCCAAAAAAGATAGATTCAAATAGAAATAGGCTGTAAGTTCTAGATAGGCAGCAATAGATTCAGAACAAAAGTGCTCCAACTGCAACAGAGCAAACTTCTCTCGCATATTGACTTTTACCGAATCAAGGAAATCAAAATCAACACTTCTAGGGTTCATGACCCCTCTCTTCATTAGGTCCAAATAGATCCTTTTGTGATTCTTCAATCTAAAAAGACTCTAACTGTCACCTGCAACATTTGCAGCCACATCTGATCTAGGTTGGAAATGTGTAAACATTCTCTCATCGTCATCCTGCCCTTCGGGTTGACTCGCTGTACTAAAACGCGGGTCACTAGGAAAGTTAGCAAAAGCCTTTTCAGCCGACCTGTTTTCAGCAATTCCCATCTTTTCCATATCACGCAAGAACATGGTTTCATTTCTATATCCTCTCTCTCTTAAAAATTCATCAATCAATAACATAGCAGTACCTCCCTTTTTCAAGTAAGAGTAAAGCTTGAAAGCGACTTTAGAGGTAAGAGTCCTTACTGGTTTAACATCTTCCACAAATTCTTCTTCAATATGAGATGGTGGAGGAGTGTGACGCTACAGAGAATGTTGTCACTGACTTGGTTGCTGTGGAGGTGAAGAATCTTCTTCTTCAGTCAAGTCAAAATGGGTAGGACCCTTAGGCATATTGCGTGGTCCCCTGCTTGTGATTCTTGAAGACTTTCTCGAAGAGATTGTCGATTCATGAGAGAATTTCACAACTTTGCTCGAAAAGATGAAAACTTTTTTGGAATAAACAATAGAGAAAGTGAGAGCAAGTGGGAGTAAGTTAGGGTTTGCGAGTGAAAAACGAAGAAGACGGATTTCTACAGTATATAAAGCAAGTGAAGCGAGGCAAATGAAACGTCGCAAAAAGGAAAAATCGAAATGCCTTTTTAAAAATAATAACTTCTTTTTTCGAAAATGAATAACTACCTTTTTGAAAAATAGATAACTGCCATTTTGAAAATAATAAGTGTCATTAATTCAAAAACGAAACTTGGAAAGATAATTCCAATCAATTAGCGATAAGTAAACGTACATTTCCAAGAAATTTAAATTACTAGAACCAAAAATAACTTACAGTCATAACTCTTGGCCTTCTGAGTCTGAGCACCTTCAGACTTTACCTCTGAGTCTGAGCATCTACAAACTTTAATGGTTAAAGGTTGCGACGTTCAGTCTGGTGCGTATAGACTCAAATAGGCTTTTCTCCAGTGGCTTTGTAAATATATCCGCCAGTTGATTTTTTGAATCAATGAACTGGATCATAACTTCTCCACTTTGGACATGATCTCTAATAAAGTGATGTCTGATCTCTATATGTTTTGCTCTTGAATGAAGAATTGGATTCTTTGTAAGATTAATTACGCTGGTGTTATTGCATTTGATCTCGGTGCATGAATCTTCAATTCCAAAGTCTCTCAGTTGTTGTTTTATCCATAAGATTTGAGAACAGCAACTTCCAAGGGCCACATATTCTGCTTCCGCTGTTGAAAGAGCCACAGTGCTTTACTTCCTTGAGAACCAAGATACTGTCCTATTTCCCAGCAATTGATAAGTACCTGATGTACTCTTTCTATCAATTCTGCAACCTGCTAGATCTGCGTTTGAATATCCAAGGAGAGTAAAGTCTCCTTCTTTGGGATACCATGGACCTAACTTTGAGGTAGTTGCTACATATTTGATGATGCATTTCATAGCACTTAGATGAGATTCTTTGGGATCAGATTGAAATCTAGCATAAATGCCAACACTAAACAAAATGTCAGGTCTAGAAATAGTAAGATAAAGAAGTCAACTAATAATACTCCTGTAGAGTTTCTGGTCAACTTTCTTTCCTCCTTCATCTTTGTCCAGCTCCGAAGAACTTGACGTTGGTATCTCGGTCTTTTTGCAATTCTCCAAACCAAACTTTTTGACGAGTTCTTTTGCATATTTCTCTTGGTGAATAAAGATTCCTTCCTTCAATTGTTTTACTTGTAATCCGAGAAAGAAGGAGAGTTCACCAATCATGTTCATCTCAAATTCATCCTGCATAGTGTTAGAAAACTTCTTGCACAGGCTTTCGTTAGGTGATCCAAATATAATATTGTGGCATCCTAGGAATCAAGGGCAAGCCCTAAGGTGCCCTTGAGCTTTTAAATAGGTAATGAATTTACCTATTGGTTTGTGTTATAGCCTTAGTTCTTTCTTAAGGCTTTGTGCTTTGTGCCTTGAGTTTTTAATTTAAACTTAATTATACGATAATTAACAAGGATAAATTTATGTGTTGCCATGTTTGTTATAGATTAAATTGTTATAGATTAAATGTTATAGGATTTTAATTAGATAAAATTAATTGTTATTTTTAATCAAATTAAAAAAAAGGAAGTTGGATTGGGCCTTAAGCCCAATAGCTTGGACTTTAGGCCCATGGATAGGGGGCCTAAAGTGGGCCATTTTTGGCCCATTGGGCCGTACGGATGGGCAAGAGGGGGAGGGAAATTCGAAATTTGCATGCCCCTCCCCAAGTGTCCTAGTGTGTGAGCCATTTGGCATGCATGCATTAGGGTCTTCTAAAGTAATGATTAGGGGGAGGGGGGGAGAGAAAGGCAAAAGGGAGAGAGAGGGTGGCCGGATGGGCCATTCGCACAAGTGAGAAGAGAGAGAGAGAAATTGCGAGAGAGAGAGAGAGGGCCGAGAGAGAAAGAGAGGAAGGCTTGCGCGAGGAAGAGGAGAGGCCGTCCGTCCGCCGTTTGTCGCCGTTTCTTCTCGGTTTAGAGGCAAGTTTAGGGTCCATCATCTCTCTTTGCATGTGTGTTTTGTATGTTGGTTGGGTTTTTGTTTTTTTGAATGCACGAAAATGGAGTGAGGATGGTTTGTTCTTGGAGGTGCATGCTGTTTTTGCACGGATCACTGGAGTCAGAAACTTGTGGGAGCTTGCATGCATGTTTGGAGTTCGATTTTGGCTTGGATATCTTCATGAAAGTTATATCTAACACCTTGAACTATAACATACTAAAATTTCGTGAAAAATGAGAGAGATTTAAGGGGTAAAAGCCTCATTTTTCGGAGACCCTAGATCTGGAACTGTTTTTCTGACCTTGAGGTGGATTTGTGGTTGCATGTTGATTTTTACTATGAATCTCTCTTCGACTTCTTCATGAGACTTGTAGAGCACATCTTAGGGATGAACATACTCGAATTTGAAGCAAAAAGAACAATTATAGCTTAGGAAACCAACCTGATCTTGAAGACGATGAATCTGGAGTCGCGATGTGGGATACCCGAGACTTCGTGGAACCATTTGGAGGTCTTCCTTTGGGATTTTGGCCTAAGTTCCATCATGAAAGTTGTAGGGGATTCTTAGACGTAAAACATATCCAAATTTCAGAGAAAACGAAGAAGTGTAGGTAGGTCAAATCTCCATATTTCGGACATAGGACCCTGGGCGTTTCGGTAACCTGACCAGAAGCTTCGTGGACCTATAAAAGTTTATCTAAAATGAATTTGGCCTAGATTCCTTCATGAAAAATCTATTTTAATGTCTTAACTATAACCTGGTAAAATTTCATAATTTTCTGAGGTTGTATGGGTATTTTAATTGATTTATCTAGAAAACTGTGCGTTCTGCCCTTGTCCGAATTTGTGTACGGAAATCGTGGAAATATTGTTTATTGTGTAGAAATTGTTTGGCTATGTGTTTTCTGCAGAAATTTCTATTTTATTGTATTAAGATATTATATGCTGTAATTTCATGAATTTTGGGATTTGTGTGACTATTTAATTAATTGCAAAAATAGAATAAAATGGAAATTTAAATAATTTAAAAATGCATGTGGTAAGTACATTGTCATTAGTGGCATATAATCCCATAAGGATTTAATCTCTATGAGTAATTGCATTTTAAGGCATGTATGTAAATGCTTAATGGTGCATGTATAAGAACAAAAGTGATCTTGTTTTGCCATTACACCATGAGCATGATAATTTGAGGCATAATTGGCAAACATGATTAATGGTAAATGAGGTAATTGTTGGGGGAGGATGATGATGCCCGGGATGTATAGAGATACATGGCCGGATGACCTTGGGAGTGTCAGGATGCCCGGAATGGTTGGGTGCCGGAAGCCTCGGAGGTCTTTGCCCGAGGGGATACCTCGTGATGCCAGTTGGGGTGCGAGATGCCCGGAGCGGTGGGGGTGCCGGATGCTCGGTGGCCATGATTGGCATAATTCCGGAGGTTCTTCTCGCAAGGCCCGAATAGGGTGCGAGTGTAAAGTATGGGATGGATGATCCCAAGGAAGGGTGATGTGATGATCAATTGAGAATTTCAAGTGGAAATTAAATCATGCATGTGTAATATGACATGATGATGACATGCATATGTGATATGACATGATGATAACCACCTATAGCATGATGATGACATGCATGTGTAATATGACATGATGATGACATGCATATGTGATATGACATGATGATAACCACCTATGGCATGATGATGACATGCATGTGTAATATGACATGATGATGACATGCATATGTGATATGACATGATGATAACCACCTATGGCATGATGATGACATGCATGTGTAATATGACATGATGATGACGTGCATTTGTAATATGACATGATGATGACATGCATATGTGATATGACATGATGATAACCACCTATAGCATGATGATGACATGCATGTGTAATATGACATGATGATGACATGCATATGTGATATGACATGATGATAACCACCTATGGCATGATGATGACATGCATGTGTAATATGACATGATGATGACATGCATATGTGATATGACATGATGATAACCACCTATGGCATGATGATGACATGCATGTGTAATATGACATGATGATGACGTGCATTTGTAATATGACATGATGATGACATGCATATGTGATATGACATGATGATGACATGTATGGGTCATATGGTATGATGATGATGATCATTCGAAGTCTATGCAATATACATATTATGATTGTGATGATGATGTATGATGGCATGTACATGGCTTCGAGGTAAGTATGTTGGAATGCATGTGTGAAGTGTATGATGTAATTGTTTGTATTGTTTAAATGCATGATTGGTGATTGGATTCCTTTACCGGCTGAGTGGTTGTACTCACCCCTTCGGGGACCAACATTTCAGATTAGCACGATGCCTCTCCCTGCCGTCACGCGGGGAGTGTTTTACGGCCTTCCATCTGATGTGGAGGTCGAGCTGACAGAGATCGATTGTCCCACCCTGCCGGGACTGACGTTCATCCGTGTGCGTGCGATTGTGTCCTATGACGTGGGTCTATCTGGAGGCCCAGTCATCCAGGAGTACGTGTCCGTCCATATTCGCCGTGACGGGGTGATGATGGGGATGCTGCCACCCCCACCGCCTGACGCACCGGGATGGGTGTGATGGCCCGCGTACGTGGAGTAGGGGTTAGCAACTTTTTGGATGGCCGACACGAATAGTCCGAGGGGAGATCGTTACACGTTTTATTTTGAGGATCGTGTGTCTCTTTTTGAGGTTGAAGGCCGAGCACATAGATGAGTCTTGGCCTACCTTTTTGTACCGACCCGTGTGACCCTTCGTAAAATATATATGTAAATAATAGTGGTTCGGCCTTGTGCTTTCTTTTAATCGAAATAGTTGGTGTGCATTGTGCTGTCGTAAGGGAAGCGGAGTGATGGTGAGACTTGTCTCTTATTTTCGCTATGAGCCGTGCAAATCCTTAAAGCCTTTTTAAAAAGAAAAAAAAAATTTTACACCTAAGCTTCGGCTTGAGTTTCAATTCTTTCTTCTATCGCCGTATAAGTTGTTCTAGCCTTAGTTTCTTTTCGCGTAAGTATCTGTGGCGACCCTATCGGGTTTTGGGGGTGCCACAGCGGTTGGTATCAGAGCTAATGGGTTATGCTTGGAGTGATAAGGAGACCTCATTTAGCAAATGAGGGAAGTTTTGACAATGCACACCATAGGATATAAAACGGAATAATTGAATAACGGGTGATGAGTATTCGCCCGTAGATCCTTAGTAGTTTTCTTTTGGGTTGCTAGTAACATGTATATGTTACTTTGGTAGTGGTAGTGGGTGCTATGAATGGAGGCAGTGAGTCTCAGATTTTTCCTGAGGCAAATGCTTGGAACTGCAGGGAAGCTATGGTACGGTTTGGAAGTCATCGTCCACCGAGGGCTGAAGCCTCTTCATCAAGGGCTGAACCCCGAATGGAAGATATCCTGCAAGCATTGGCCAACATTGGAAATCTGATGGAAAGGCAGGCGCAGCAACAACCCGGAGCAGAGCGCCGTACTCAGGGACTAGTGGAACGATTTTTGAAGCTGAAACCACCTAAATTCAGTGGCATGGGAAGTCCTGAGGAGGCGGAGCATTGGATTGATGGAATGGAGAGAATTTTCCGGTTGTTGGACTGCAATGATGCTAAGAAAATAACTTTAGCAGAGTACCAGCTGGAGGGAAATGCGAAGTTTTGGTGGAGAGCTTCACGGGATACAATCTTCCCACCAGGTACTGATGTCAATTGGGATGAGTTCGTCAGGGCTTTCAATAGAAAGCATTTCTCTAATTGTGCCAAGGATAAGAAAATCACAGAATTTGTTCAGCTAGAACAAAAGGAGCGGACAGTGGACCAGTATGAGGCTAGATTTTCTGAACTATCTAAGTATGCTCCTAGACTGATTGAGGATCAGGAGGAGAAAGCCAAGAGATTTCTGAAAGGGTTGAGAACTGACATTAGAAAGCAACTGGTGCCTTTGAACATAAGAGATTATAATGAGATCTATGAAAGGGCACAGTTGGTGGAGCAGGAGCTGATAAGAGAGCGGTCAGAATTTAAGAAACCGTGGAATTTTAGTGAAATGAGAAGGGGTAAGAGACTCTATTCTAGTCAAAGCCAGACTTGGAATGTGAGGAAGAAGAATAATTTTGGAAATTCTGGAGGGGCAAGGAGTGGTCTGAATATAGGGAAAACACCCTATCAGCCTGGTGTTTGTCAAAGGTGCAATGGAAGGCACGGCCCAGGACCTTGTAATGGACAACTGAAGTGCTTTGGTTGTGGACAAGTGGGCCATCTTAGGAGAAATTGCCCACAAGAAAGGTCGCAGGTGAGTGCTGGCTCAGTGCGACAGGGATATCAGAGTGCTGCCAAATCAAGTTCACAAAGAAATTCTCAGAGGCCACCAGCTCAAGGAAGGGTGTATGCGGTCACTCAAGAGGAAGCGAAAGCTTCCAACAACGTCATCTCAGGTACAATTTACATAAATGACAAGAAGGCTTATGCATTGTTTGATACGGGCGCTACGCATTCTTTTGTGTCTGACAGTTATAGATTGTTGAGTGAAATTGAAACGACTTTTCTTGGAATTCCTCTTTGCGTTTCTACGCCTTTAGAGGATGCGGTGTTGTCTACGTTGGTGTGTGAGAAATGTAAGATAACCGTAGGACGAAAGGACACGGAAATAGACTTAGTCGTGATGGCCATGTATGACTTTGATGTTATCCTAGGAATGGATTGGCTTTGTAAGTATCGGGCTAGAATGGATTGTTATAGAAGAGTAATCCAATTCGCTTTACCTGACCAGTCCAGTTGTGAGTTTTTAGGTGGTCAGACCCACCTATCAGTAGCACTTATTTCTGCAATAGAGGCTAATGAGTTACTTGGCAAAGGGTGTTAAGGGTACCTAGCAATGGTTAAAGATTGTGCCAAGGAAGAACTGAAACTTGAAGAAATTAGTGTAGTAAATGAGTTTCCAGATGTATTTCCTGAGGAATTGCCTGGATTACCTCCAGAAAGAGAAGTTGAGTTTGAAATTGAACTGATGCCTGGAACTGGACCGATATCGAAAGCCCCATATAGAATGGCTCTAGTGGAACTAAAAGAATTGAAAGTGCAATTACAGGAGTTGCTTGACAAAGGATTCATTAGGCCTAGTGCTTCACCTTGGGGTGCACCGGTTCTGTTTGTGAAAAAGAAGGATGGGTCGATGCGCTTATGCATTGACTATAGGCAACTAAATCAAGCGACTGTTAAAAACAAGTATCCTCTGCCTAGAATTGATGATCTGTTTGACCAACTTCAGGGAAGTTCAGTTTTCTCTAAGATTGACTTAAGGTCAGGATACCATCAGTTAAGGATCAAGAAAGAGGACATCCCTAAGACTGCATTTAGGACTCGTTATGGACATTATGAGTTCCTTGTTATGCCTTTTGGATTGACAAATGCACCAGCAGCGTTCATGGATTTAATGAATAGGGTATTCAAGTCCCATTTGGATCAGTTTGTGATTGTTTTTATCGACGATATCTTGGTGTATTCAAAAGGACCAAAAGAACATGAGCAACACTTGAGGATAGTTTTGCAGACTCTGAGGGATCACCAGTTATATGCCAAATTCAGCAAGTGTGAATTTTGGTTGGACCGGATAACATTTTTAGGACATGTGGTGTCAGGAGGAGGAATTGCAGTGGATCTGGCAAAAGTGGAAATGGTAATAAATTGGCCGAGACCAACCACACCTACCGAGATACAAAGTTTCTTAGGATTGGCCGGTTATTACCGAAGGTTTATTGAAGGGTTTTCCTGATTGGCAAGTCCTTTAACCAAGTTAACTCGGAAAAATGTGAAATTTGAATGGAGTGGGGACTGTGAAAGGACCTTTCAAGAACTCAAAAGAAAGTTAACCACGGCTCCAATCTTAACCATACCCTCTGGACCGGATGGTTTTACAGTATATAGTGATGCATCTCACGAAGGATTGGGATGTGTTTTGATGCAACATGGCAAAGTCATAGCCTATGCATCTAGACAATTGAAACCCCATGAGCTAAACTACCCCACGCATGATCTGGAATTGGCAGCTATAGTGTTTGCCTTGAAGATATGGAGACATTATTTGTATGGGGAGAAGTTTGAAATTTATACGGACCATAAGAGCTTGAAATATCTATTCTCGCAAAAAGAGTTGAACATGAGACAAAGAAGGTGGATGGAATTGTTAAAAGATTATGATTGTGAGATACGATATCATCCAGGGAAGGCGAATAAGGTAACAGATGCTCTTAGCCGTAAGTCAGCCATGGAGATGGCTAGTTTAAGAATAGCAGAATGGAGTTTAATGAAGTCCGTAGCAGACTCGGAATTTAAATTGAAGGTGGATAATCTTACTGGTATGCTTAAGGCCCTAAGGATCGAGCCGGAAATCATTTAGAGAATCAAGGCCCTGCAAAAGTCTGATCCGGAGATTTTGAAATTGAAGGAAGCGATGTCCCTAGGAAAGAGACTAGAGTTTCAAGTTTCTGAAGATGGGGCGATAAGATGCCAAGGACGACTTTGTGTACCTGACAATGAAGAAGTAAAGAAGGAGATTTTGGCAGAGGCACATAAGAGCAAGTATAGTATCCATCCAGGTAGTACAAAAATGTACAGGAATTTGCGTCAACAATTTTGGTGGAATGGTATGAAAATGGATACAGCCAAGTATGTTTCTCAATGTTTAACGTGCCAGCAAGTAAAGGCAGAACATCGTAAGCCGGCAGAACTTTTGAGACCATTAGACATACCAGAGTGGAAGTGGGAGCATGTGACAATGGATTTTGTGCAAGGATTGCCAAGGACATCAAGTGGCTACGATTCAATTTGGGTAGTGGTAGACCGTTTAACAAAGTCTGCCCACTTCTTAGCTGTCCGTATGAACTACTCAATGAATAGACTCGCTGAGATCTATGTAAGTCAGATAGTACGCTGGCATGGTATACCTGTAACGATCACTTCGGATCGAGACTCTAGATTTACTTCGAATTTTTGGCGAAGTCTGCAAAATGCCTTGGGGACGAAACTTCAATTCGATCGCTATCACCCTCGGACGGATGGACAAACGAAAGAGTGATACAAACTCTAGAGGATATGTTGAGAGCCTGTGTCATTGACTTTAGGGGAAAATGGGATAAGAACCTGCATTTGGTAGAATTTGCCTATAACAACAGTTTTCAGAAAAGTATAGGCATGGCCCCATATGAAGCATTATATGGGAGGAGGTGCAGAACCCCTATCTGTTGGGACGAGGTAGGTGAAAGAAGATTGACAGGACCTGAATTGGTACAAGGTACCACTGAAGCTGTTGAGATTATCAGGAAAAGACTTAAGACAACCCAGAGTAGACAAAAGGACCATGCGGACAGGCTTAGGAGGCCCTTGGAATTTAGAATAGGGGATCATGTGTTTCTTAAGGTATCCCCGTTAAAAGGAGTATCTCGTTTTGGAATGAAAGGAAAGTTGAGTCCTAGATTCGTTGGACCTTTTGAGATACTCGAGAGAATAGGAGATGCGGCTTATCGTTTGGCACTACCTCCTAAATTGGGAGATTTACATGATGTGTTTCATGTGTCAATGCTAAGAAAGTATCAGCCAGATCCTGGTCACATACTCGATCATGAAGCCATCAAAGTGGATGAGGGAGTGAGGTACTTAGAGGAGCCTGTGCAAATACTGGATCGAAAAGAACAAGTTCTCAGAACTAAGAAGATTCCCTTGGTGAAAGTATTATGGCGACATCACGATAGGGAGGAAGCCACATGGGAAAGTGAAGACCAGATGAAGGAGAAGTACCCCTACCTTTCTGAGGACGTGAGTGACGTTTAATTTCGAGGACGAAATTCTCTAAGGAGGGGAGAGTTGTGGCATCCTAGGAATCAAGGGCAAACCCTAAGGTGCCCTAGAGCTTTTAAATAGGTAATGAATTTACCTATTGGTTTGTGTTATAGCCTTAGTTCTTTCTTAAGGCTTTGTGCTTTGTGTCTTGAGCTTTTAATTTAAACTTAATTATACGATAATTAACAATGATAAATTTATGTGTTGCCATGTTTGTTATAGATTAAATTGTTATAGATTAAATGTTATAGGATTTTAATTAGGTAAAATTAATTGTTATTTTTAATCAAATTAAAAAAAAAGGAAGTTGGATTGGGCCTTAAGCCCAATAGCTTGGACTTTAGGCCCATGGATAGGGGGCCTAAAGTGGGCCATTTTTGGCCAAGCCCATAGGGCCCATTGGGCCGTACGGATGGGCAAGAGGGGGAGGGAAATTCGAATTTGCATGCCCCTCCCCAAGTGTCCTAGTGTGTGAGCCATTTGGCATGCATGCATTAGGGTCTTCTAAAGTAATGATTAAGGGAGGGGGGGGGGGAGAGAAAGGCAAAAGGGAGAGAGAGGGTGGCCGGATGGGCCATTCGCACAAGTGAGAAGAGAGAGAGAGAAATTGCGAGAGAGAGAGAGAGGGCCGAGAGAGAAAGAGAGGAAGGTTTGCGTGAGGAAGAGGAGAGGCCGTCCGTCCGCCGTTTGTCGCCGCTTCTTCTCGGTTTAGAGGCAATTTTGGGGTCCATCATCTCTCTTTGCATGTGTGTTTTGTATGTTGGTTGGGTTTTTGTTGTTTTGAATGCACGAAAATGGAGTGAGGATGGTTTGTTCTTGGAGGTGCATGCTGTTTTCGCACGGATCACTGGAGTCAGAAACTTGTGGGAGCTTGCATGCATGTTTGGAGTTCGATTTTGGCTTGGATCTCTTCATGAAAGTTGTAGCTAACACCTTGATCTATAACATACTAAAATTTCGTGAAAAATGATGGAGATTTAAGGGGTCAAAACCTTATTTTTCGGAGACCCTAGATCTGGAACTGTTTTTCTGACCTTGAGGTGGATTTGTGGTTGCATGTTGATTTTTACTATGAATCTCTCTTCGACTTCTGCATGAGACTTGTAGAGAACATCTTAGGGATGAACATACTCGAATTTGAAGCAAAAAGAACAGGTATAGCTTAGGAAACCAACCTGATCTTGAAGACGATGAATCTGGAGTCGCTATGTGGGATACCCGAGACTTCGTGGAACCATTTGGAGGTCTTCCTTTGGTATTTTGGCCTAAGTTCCTTCATGAAAGTTGTAGGGGATTCTTAGATGTAAAACATATCCAAATTTCAGAGAAAACGAAGAAGTTTAGGTAAGTCAAATCTCCATATTTCGGACATAGGACCCTGGGCGTTTCGGTAACCTGACCAGAAGCTTCGTGGACCTATAAAAGTTTATCTAAAATGAATTTGGCCTAGATTCCTTCATGAAAAATCTATTTTAGTGTCTTAACTATAACCTGGTAAAATTTCATAATTTTCTGAGGTCGTATGGATATTTTAATTGATTTATCTAAAAAACTGTGCGTTCTGCCCTTGTCCGAATTTGTGTACGGAAATCGTGGAAATATTGTTTATTGTGTAGAAATTGTTTGGCTATGTGTTTTCTGCAGAAATTTCTATTTTATTGTATTAAGATATTATATGCTGTAATTTCATGAATTTTGGGATTTGTGTGACTATTTAATTAATTGCAAAAATAGAATAAAATGGAAATTTAAATAATTTAAAAATGCATGTGGTAAGTACATTGTCATTAGTGGCATATAATCCCATAAGGATTTAATCTCTATGAGTAATTGCATTTTAAGGCATGTATGTAAATGCTTAATGGTGCATGTATAAGAACAAAAGTGATCTTGTTTTGCCATTACACCATGAGCATGATAATTTGAGGCATAATTGGCAAACATGATTAATGGTAAATGAGGTAATTGTTGGGGGAGGATGATGATGCCCGGGTGTATAGAGATACATGGCCGGATGACCCTGGGAGTGTCGGGATGCCCGGAATGGTTGGGTGCCGGAAGCCTCGGAGGTCTTTGCCCGAGGATACCTCGTGAAGCCAGTTGGGGTGCGAGATGCCCGGAGCGGTGGGGGTGCCGGATGCCCGGTGGCCATGATTGGCATAATTCCGGAGGTTCTTCTCGCAAGGCCCGAATAGGGTGCGAGTGTAAAGTATGGGATGGATGATCCCGAGGAAGGGTGATGTGATGATCAATTGAGAATTTCAAGTGGAAATTAAATCATGCATGTGTAATATGACATGATGATGACATGCATATGTGATATGACATGATGATAACCACCTATGGCATGATGATGACATGCATGTGTAATATGACATGATGATGACATGCATATGTGATATGACATGATGATAACCACCTATGGCATGATGATGACATGCATGTGTAATATGACATGATGATGACATGCATGTGTAATATGACATGATGATGACATGCATATGTGATATGACATGATGATAACCACCTATGGCATGATGATGACATGCATGTGTAATATGACATGATGATGACGTGCATGTGTAATATGACATGATGATGACATGCATATGTGATATGACATGATGATGACATGTATGGGTCATATGGTATGATGATGATGATCATTCGAAGTCTATGCAATATACATATTATGATTGTGATGATGATGTATGATGGCATGTACATGGCTTCGAGGTAAGTATGTTGGAATGCATGTGTGAAGTGTATGATGTAATTGTTTGTATTGTTTAAATGCATGATTGGTGATTGGATTCCTTTACCGGCTGAGTGGTTGTACTCACCCCTTCGGGGACCAACATTTCAGATTAGCACGATGCCTCTCCCTGCCGTCACGCGGGGAGTGTTTTACGGCCTTCCGTCTGATGTGGAGGTCGAGCTGACAGAGATCGATTGTCCCACCCTGCGGGGACTGACGTTCATTCGTGTGCGTGCGATTGTGTCCTATGACGTGGGTCTATCTAGAGGCCCAGTCATCCAGGAGTACGTGTCCGTCCATATTCGTCGTGACGGGGTGATGATGGGGATGCTGCCACCCCCACCGCCTGACGCACCGGGATGGGTGTGATGGCCCGCGTACGTGGAGTAGGGGTTAGCAACTTTTTGGATGGTCGACACGAGTAGTCCGAGGGGAGATCGTTACACGTTTTATTTTGAGGGTCGTGTGTCTCTTTTTGAGGTTGAAGGCCGAGCACATAGATGAGTCTTGGCCTACCTTTTTGTACCGACCCGTGTTACCCTTCGTAAAATATATATGTAAATAATAGTGGTTCGGCCTTGTGCTTTCTTTTAATCGAAATAGTTGGTGTGCATTGTGCTGTCGTGAGGGAAGCGGAGTGATGGTGAGACTCGTCTCTTATTTTCGCTATGAGCTGCGCAAATCCTTAAAGCCTTTTTAAAAAGAAAAAAAAAAAATTTTACGCCTAAGCTTCGGCTTGAGTTTCAATTCTTTCTTCTATCGCCGTATAAGTTGTTCTAGCCTTAGTTTCTTTTCGCGTAAGTATCTGTGGCGACCCTATCGGGTTTTGGGGGTGCCACAAATATCATCGACATAGATTTGAACAAGTAGAAAGTTTTTACCTTCCCTTTTAATAAACAAAGTAGTATCCACTTTCCCTTTGTTAAAACCATTTTGAATTAGAAACTTACTTAACCTGTCATACCATGCTCGAGGTGCTTGCTTGAATCCATATAGAGCCTTTTTTCAGTCTGAATACTGAGTCTGGTTTCTTTGGATCTTCAAATCCAGGTGGTTGTTCCACATAGACTTGTTCTTGGATAAATCCATTTAAGAATGTACTCTTGACGTCCATTTGGAATAACCTGAAATTTTTATAATAGGCAAAAGCAAGTAATAATCTAGTTGCTTCTAACCTGGCTACTGGTGCCTAAGTTTCATCATAGTCTATTCCTTCTTTTTGCGTATATCCTTTGGCCACGAGTCTTGCTTTGTTTCTTACTAATTTTCCTTTTTCGTTCATTTTGTTCCTGAAAACGCATTTAGCTTCAATGATGGATTTGCCTTTTGGTTTAGGAGTTAATTCCCAAACACCATTAATGATGAACTGTCTGAGTTCTTCTTGCATTGCTTTAATGCAGCTTTCATCAGCTAAAGTTTCTTCTATGCTTTTGGGTTCTATTTCATAAATAAGTGCCACGACGTTAGACTCTTCTTGCTTTTTGGATCTGGTGCGAATCCCTTCATGAACATCACTAATGATAAGTTCTTTGGGATGACTAGACTTATGCTTCCAGTTGTTGGTTGGTCTGACAACTTGCTGGTCCTTTTCTTCAGTTGATTCTTTAACTTCTGTTTGTTGATGAACTTCAAAAGTCTGATCCACTTCAAGGGAAGTAGACTTTGTAAGTTATAAAGAAGATGCAGATTCTGCAGGTTGAGTATGAATCAGTTCACTTTGCAGAGCATCTTGAAATTTAACATTCATAGATTCTTTCACGGTCTGAGTCTTTTTGTTAAATACTCTATAAGCTTTGCTTGAGATTGAGTAGCCAAGGAAGATTCCTTCGTCTGATTTTTCTTCAAAATTACTAGTTCGATCATTTGCATTTTTCAAAACAAAACATTTGCAACCAAACACATGAAAGTAAGAAACAATTGGCTTTTTTTCTTTGAATAACTCATAGGGAGTTTTCTCCAGAATAGGCCTTAAGAATACTCTATTAATAATATAACAAGCTGTAGAAACTGCTTCAGCCCAAAAATGAGAAGAAATATTGCTTTCTATTAAAGGAGTTCTTGCCATCTCTTGCAAAGATGTATTCTTTCTTTCCACAACCCAATTATGTTCTAGAGTATATGAAGAAGAAAAAACATGCTGAAAGCCTGAATCACCACAAAATTTTGCAAAGTCTTGATTTTCGAACTCACCTCCATGGTCTGTCCGTATGCTTGAAATAGTATATCCTTTCTTATTTTGAACTTTCTTGGCGAACTTTGAAAAGTGAGAGAAAGTTTCAGACTTACTTGCCAGAAAGTAGACCCAAGTAAATCGAGAATAATCATCCACAATTACTAGGCAGTATCTCTTTCCACCAATGCTTTGAGTTCTTGTTGGTCCAAAGAGATCCATATGTAGAAGCTGCAAAACATGATTAGTAAAAACTTGATTTATTGGTTTAAAAGAACTTCTAACCTGTTTTTCCAACACACATGGTGTGCATAAGTAAGAATTTTGATATTTCAGATTGGATAGTCAACGAACAAGATTTTTGGAAGAGATCTTGGCAATTTGCTTCATATTGACATGGCCAAGCTTTCGATGCTAAAGATTTGCTTCATCTTGAATTGAAATCAGACATTGAGATTTTTCTAGTTTTATATCCAGAAGATAAATGTTCCCATGTCTTCGTCCAATAAAGGATTGAGAAAAATCTTTACTAGTTCCCGAACATACTCCTTCTTGAAAATTGATTTTGAATCCAGTGTCGTATAGTTGACTAATGCTAAGTAGATTGTAATTTAATCCTTTCACTAGGGAGACATTGTTGATTATGACACTTCCAATCTTTAAAGTTCCACATCCAACAATTCTTCCTTTGCTATTTTCACCAAAAGAGACTTTTCCACCATTCTTTTGAACAAGTTTTATAAAACAACCTGAATCTCTAGTCATATGTCTTGAGCAACCACTATCCAAGTACCATTTAACCTTTTTCTTGATAGTGACCTACAATTAAAAAGAAAACTCAAACTTTCTTTGGTACCCATATTTTCTTAGGTCTAGAGGAGTTAGTGCAATATGCAGTCTTTGCCCATTCCTTCTTAATAGGTCTCCAAATCATAGGACATTATTTCTCAAAATGTTCTGAGCTGTTGCACTTTGAACATTTGAGAGCACTTCGGCCAACAGATTTTATAAAAACTTTTTGAAAATGATTCCTGTAAAAAGTTTTTGTTGGTCTTTGTTTCATTCATTCCTTCACTTTTGGAAAATCGATTAGAGGAACAATTTTTGAAGTCATTCCCAATCCTAACTTGTTGAAGTAAGGTCTTTGTACTGAAAGAATCTTTTCCAGCTTTTCGGATCCTATTTAAAATCTTTTTGAAATACTTGAACTGTCAATTTTTAAAATATTATTTTCTTTTGAAAGAAAGTCTGAATTTTCTTTTAAAACAACAAAGCTTTTATCTAAATTTTCAAACTTTTCTTTCCAAGAGTTATCATGTCGCTTCAATGTAGAATTCTCCATTTTTAGCTCGGAAATCCTCTTAAGAGAGGTTTTGAGACTAAGACAAAGCTCATCAATGTATTTCGAGACTTTAATAGGAATCTTTAGATTGCTTACCTCAATTTCATTATCTGAGTCTGAGTTTGTATATATCTCAAAGTCTAAGTCTAATTTTGATTTTGCCATTAGACAAATGTTGGCATAATCTTCATCACTTTCTTCGCATTCAGTATCACTCCATGTCTCTACTTTGAGAGCTTTCCTATATTTCTCAACTTTTCCCTTCTTTTTCTTTAACATAGGACAGTTGGGTTTGATGGGTCCCTTTTTCTTGCATTCAAAATAGATCACATCTTTATGGGCCTCATCTTCCTCATTAGACTTGTTTTGAAACTTTTGAGTACTTTGTTTCTTCCAATTGAATCTTCTTCCCTTTTTTGTTCAGTTTCCTAAACCTCTTTATCATAAGAGCTAACTCTTCATCGTCCATATCATCTTCAGAATCTGTAACATCAGAATCATCCTTAGATTTCAAAGCAATTGATTTGTTACCTTTAGGATGTTCCTCCTCATTGATTTTCTCCACTTCATAGGACTGAAGTGTGCCAACTAGTTCGTCTACAGAAAGCGACATGATCCTTTGTGTTTCCCTTATTGAATTCTTTATGTGATTCCAGTCTTTAGAGAGTCCACGCAGCAATTTGCTGACCTTCATTGGTTCTGAGATTGGTTGTCCCTGATACTCTAGACCATTTACAATTTCAGTAAAACGATTAAACATATCAGTGATAGGTTCTCCTGACTTCATCTTGAAGGCTTCATAATGTCTGAGTAGAATATTAATCCTTGTTTTTTTCACTTGATCAGTTCCTTCATAGGTAATGTGTAGCCTATCCCAGACTTCTTTAGCTATTTCACAAGAAGATATTCTGTTATACTCAGTAGGAGATAATGCACAATATAAAGAGTAAATTGCTTTAGCATCAAGAGCTTGTCTCTTGGTTATTTCTTCTTGAGTCATCTCGCTAGCAACTGCAACTTCTTTTCCTCTTTCTGAAACTGGTGCAGCTTTAGGAATGATTCCTTTTTCTACCACATCCCATTCCAGAGGATCTTTTGATCTTAGGAATGCTTTCATCTTGTTTTTCCATATGCTGTATTCCTTTCCATTGAAGTAAGGTGGTCTGGTGTTGTTTTGGCCTTCAACCAAACCTAGAGCCAACATACTAGCCATAGATCTTTAACTCAGAAGTAAAAACACTTCAATTAAATGAGTACATGAGCTCTGATACCAATTAATAGGGCTAGTAAGAACACCTAAAGGGGGTGAATAGGTGTTAAAGACGTTTTTGCAAAACTTAACAGCTTAATTCGTCTTTTGAGAATGATAGACTGAAGATATAAAAGACAATAAGTTACAGTAAAGAGTTTAGGGAAAGAGAATTGAGACACAGAATTTATAGTGGTTTGGCTTAGTCCAAGCCTACGTCCACTCTTCCACACTGATAGCCCACCAGTTGTATTTCACTAAGAACCAAAAGAGATGTTACAGTCTCACGTCCTTGATTCCATAGTGTAGAGACTCTACTACACTTCCTCAAGGTCTCACAGGTATTTTTCTCTCTTTTGAAAATAGTATAAGCTCAACAAATGAAATAATAGAGAACTTGGAGCTTTAGACTTTAGAATTTTTCTATCACGCACACACTCGAATAACTTGAACATCTTCCTTATATACTCCTCCATGCCTTCATATCCGTTGGCACCTTCCAAAGGAGTTCTTCCAATCTACCGTTGGACAGAATCAATTAGGGAGATCTCGAGTTTATTTAAGGAATGTGATGATAGCCCACCAATCCTACTCGCCCATACAATCAGGATCTGGGTTTCCATAAGTAGAACCTTCCAAGTATACTTTGTCAATTACCAGATCTAATTATCCAAATTGATTTCAATGAGAATAATTGATCATGAAGTGCTATCTCCAACTGTGAGATCTTCTTCAACCGTACGAACCAAATCCTTAAGAATATACTCGCATCTGGATCAGTCTTTTATTCATTGGTCTGGAAAATATCAGTGAGGGTAGACTTTGAATCTTGAGTTTGGAGGTCTTCAGACTTTGACGATAGAGTCTATGAGTCTTCAGACTAGACTAATGGAAACGTTTTGTCAACTTCAAAATAAATAAGGAAGTTTTCTTTAACAGCTAGTATTTTGGCTCCAGGTTTAGTTGAAGGCCAGAGCAACACCCAACCTCCTTACTTCGATGGAAATGAGTATAATGTATGGAAGAACAAGATGAAGGCATTTCTTAGATTCGGAGATCCTTTGGATTTGGGATGTTGTAGAAAAATGGATCAACCCTAAAGCTACATCAGCTTCAAACCAAGGGAAAGAAGTTATTAATGCCGACGAAGCAACACGAGCTGACTTTACCAAGAGACAAGCTCTTGACACAAAAGCAATCTACTCTTTATATTGTGCCTTATCTCCTATTGAGTATAACCGAATTTCTTCTTGTGAAACATCAAAAGAAGTTTGGGATAGATTATATGTTACCTACGAAGGGACTGACCATGTGAAGGAAAATAAAATAAACATTCTGCTCAGACAGTATGAAGCTTGGAGAATCTATTACAGATATGTTCAGTCGCTTCACAACGATTGTAAATGGCCGGGCTTATCAAGGTCAGCCGATCTCAAGAGCAATGAAAGTCAACAAACTGCTGCGTAGGCTTTCGAAAGATTGGAATCATGTGAAAACTTCAATTAGAGAGACCCAGAGGATCATGCCTCTATTAGTTGACGAACTGATAGGTACGCTTCAGTAATACGAAGTGGAACAAATAAATGATGAAGAAGATCCTAAATGTAAGAAGTCAATTGCTTTAAAGTCTAACAATGATTCTGATGATACAAACTCAGATGATGATATGGACGATGAGGAGTTAGCGCTTATGATTAAAAAGTTCAGAAAGCTAAATAGAAAGGAAAGAAGATTCAACTAGAAGAGGCATAGCACGCAGAATTTCTAGAAGAGACCGACGGAGGACAATGAAACCAGCAAAGATGTAACATGCTTCGAATGCAAGAAAAATTGGCATATTAGACCTAACCGTCCTCTGTTGAAGAAGAAGAAGAAAGGAAAAATCGAGAAGTACAAAAAGGCTTTCAAAGTTGAAACTTAGAGTGACACCGAGTGTGAGGAAAATGAAGAGGAATATGCCTATATATATTTGATGGCACATTCAGAATTAGACCCAAAATCAGAAATAGACTCTGATTCAGACTTAGAAAAAGAAATTGAGGTTAGTAACTCAAAAATTCCTGTTAAAGTTTCTAAATATATAGAAGAACTCCATCTCAGTCTTAAATCATCTCTTAAAAGGATTTCCAAACTAAAGAGGGAGAATTATAAGCTCAAGCAACAGAAAATTTTTTGAAAGAAAAGTTTGAAAGTCTGAATACAAGTTTTGATAGTTTGAAAGAAAATTCATATTCTCTTTCGAAGGAAAATGCTATTTTGAAAAAAGACATTTCAAGTATTACAGAAAGATTTTCAAAAGAATCCAAAAAACTAGAGAAAATTCTTTCAGCTCAAATACCTTACTTTAATAAATCTGGTTTGGGTATGACTTTAGAAACCGTTCCATTAATTGATTTTCCTAAAGTAAAGAAGAGAATTAAACAAAGACCTACAAGGGCATTTTACAAAAATTACTTTCAAAAAGTTTTTGTAAAATCTGTTGGCCAAAGTGCACTCAGATGTTCGAAGTGTAACAGCTCAGAACATTTCGAGAAAGAATGTCCCAAGGTTTGGAGACTAGTTAAGAAGGATTAGGCTAAGACTGTCTTTAATACTAACACCCCTGGACCCAAGAAAATTTGGGTACCAAAGAAAGTTTGAGTTTTTCTCTTGATTACAGGTTACTATCAAAAGGAAGATCAAATGGCATTTGGATAGTGGCTACTCGAGGCATATGACAAGACACTCAAACTGCTTCATAAAGCTTGTTAGACTAAATGGAGGAAAAGTTTCTTTTGGAGGAAAGAAGGAAAGATTGTAGGATGTGGAATTGTGAAAATTGGAAGCCTAACTATCAATAATGTTTCCTTGGTGGAAGGTTTGAACTAGAATCTACTGAGCATAAGTCTGCTTTGCGATACTAGTTTCAGAATAAATTTCCAAGAAGGCATTTGTCCCGGAACTACAATCTACTGAGCATAAGTCAGCTTTGCGATACTGGTTTCAAAATAAATTTTCCAAGAAGGCATTTGTTCTGGAATGAGTCAAGACTTCTCTCAATCTTTTACTGGGCGAAGGCATGGCAACATATACCTTCTTGACTTAAACCTAGAAAGTTCTCAATGCCTTATTTCTATTCAAGATGAAGCAAGTCTCTGGCATCGGAAGCTTGGTCATGTTAATATGAAACAGATTGCCAAAATCTCTTCTATGAAGCTTGTTCGAGGCCTTCCTAATCTGGCTTACTAGAAGAATGAGTTAAGCACTCCTTGTGTCTTGGGAAAACAAGTCAAAAGTTTCTTTAAACCTGTAAATCAAGTCTCTACCAATCGAGCTCTGCAGCTTCTTCATATGGACCATTTTGGTTCAACCAGAGCTCAAAATATTGGTGGAAAGAAATATTGTCTAGTAATTGTAGATGATTACTCTCGTTTTACTTGGATTTACTTTTTGGCAAATAAGTCTAAAACCTTCTCTTATTCTCAAAGTTTGCCAAGAAGGTTCAAAATGAAAAGGGTTATGCTATTTCAAGCATACAAACTGATCATGGAGGTGAGTGTGAAAATCAGGACTTTGCGAGGTTCTGTGATGAATCTGGTTTTCAGCATGTTTTCTCTTCTCCATACACTCTAGAACAAAATGGGATTGTGGAAAGGAAGAATAAATCCCTACAAGAGATGGTCAAAATTCTCTTGATAGAGAGTAAAATATCTTATCGATTTTGAGTAGAAGCAGTTTCCACAGCTTGCTATATTATCAACAAAGTATTCTTGAGGCATATTCTAAAGAAAACTCCTTATGAAGTGTATAAAGGAAAGAAGCCGAATGTTTCCTACTTTCATGTCTTTGGGTGTAAATGTTTTATTATGAAGAATGTGAATGATCAATCTGGAAAGTTCGAGGAGAAATCAGACGAATGAATCTTCCTTGGCTATTCGTCTTTAAGCAAAGCTTATAGGGTGTGGCATCCAAGAATTTCAACGATCCTCGGATAGGTGATGGTCCTGACCGATCAACGGAAGTATTGTGGCACCCCCAAACCCAGTAAGGTCGCCATAGATACCAAAGCTCTACCTATTGCAAAGCTAGTTACTTGCCTTTGAAAAGGGGAGTTGTAGAGGAAGGCCGAGGTTCGAAGGCATAGATTTTTTTTTTTAAAGGAGTTTAGCGCAGCTCATAACGAAAATTAGAGACGAGTCTCACCATCCCTCTACTCTCTTAGCGAAGATACAATGCACACCAACTACACATTGACGAAAAACATAAAGCCGAACCACTTTTATTTATATTTTTCAGGATGGACATCTTGGGTCGGTATAACCAAAAAGGAAACCAAGACTTATCACTATGCTTGGTTACATCTCAAAAGAGATCATCGACCCCCTATATCAAACGTGTAAAACCTTCCTTCTATAAGTGTCGGCTCACTCTCCAAAAAGTGTCAGTTCTCTCTCCTCTCACGGCTATCACACCTAGCCAGGTGCGTCGGGCGATGGCGGCGGCAGCATCCCCAGCATCACCCCGTCGCGTCGGGCATGGACGGACAGGAACTCCTGGATGACGGGGCCCCCAGCCAGGCCCACATCATACATCACCAGCACCCGAACTTGCAGAAACACCATCCCAGGGATGGTGACGCAAATGTGCTCCATGCACTCAACTTCCACATCCGTGGGAATGCCGTAGAACATGCCACGCGAGACTGGAGGGAGAGGCATTTCTCTAGTCTGAAATCTTAGTCCCCAAAGGGGTGAGTATAGCCACTCGGCAATTATAAGATCTATTACGCTACTTAATGCATTAAACAAAACAATCAAGGTAACGTTGAGTACATATAGAGCATACATATCAATCATGTACTTATGTAATACAATCATGCATACATGTCACCATACCATGTGCACATATCACCATATTATGCATGATTCGATTTCAATTCATATTTTTCAATTTGATCGCCGCATTTTTCTTTCCCGAGACCAGTAATTGCATCCCACATTTCTATCGCTTGCACCCAACCTGGCATCGCGAGGAACCTCCGGCACACACCTCCGGGCATCTCGAAACTCCCGAGGACATCCGGCACACACCTCCGAGCATTCGGCTCACACCTCCGGGCATCCCGACACTCCCGAGGCATCGTCAGCTCACACCTCCCACGGCATCCATATTCTCATATATCTCTTCTTCTTTTTTTCCAATTTCACATTTAAAATTTACAATGAAATTGGTTTAAATCACTCTTTTGAAATCATGGAATATGCATTGGGAAAATGTCCTTTGGTGCAATGGTTTAAATGAAATCTTTCTTTGAGTTTCATGAAAATTCATCATTTCTATAATGTCATATGAAATGCATGAATTTCATCACACCATTGCATGAGTAATAATCCAAAGTATCATGATTCACACAATAATTTTATACAGATCACGCATCATAGCATAGTATAGGCCATGCATTCCAATATCATCAAGTCCGAAATATACAGATTGCACAGTTTTCAAAACACAGTCAATTAAATAGGCAAATGACCTTTAAAAATCACGAAATTTAACTATGTTGTAGTCAAAACATAGATAAAGGTATCACATGAAGGACACTTCTCCAAAAGAAATTTGTACAGAATAGTATAGGCCATTCATTCCAACATCATCAAGTCCGAAATACACAGATTGCACAGTTTTCGAATTACAGTCGATTAAATATGCAAATGACCTTCAAAAATCATGAAATTTAACTATGTTGTATTTAAGATATAGATAAAGATGTCTCATGCAGAACATTTCTCCAAATGAAGCTTGTACAGAATAGTATAGGCCATGCATGTCAACATTTTCAAGTCCGAAATACACAGATTGCACTATTCTCAAAACACAGTCGATTAAATATGCAAATGACCTTCAAAAATCATGAAATTTAACTATGTTGTAGTCAAGGCATAGATGAAGATGTTTCATGAAGATAATTTCTCCAAATGAAGCTTGTACAGAATAGTATAGGCCATGCATGTCAACATTTTCAAGTCCGAAATACACAGATTGCACTATTCTCAAAACACAGTCGATTAAATATGCAAATGACCTTAAAAAATCATGAAATTTAAATATGTTGTATTTAATACATAGATGAAGATGTTTCATGAAGATAATTTCTCCAAATGAAGCTTGTACAGAATAGTATAGGCCATTCATTCTAACATCATCAAGTCCGAAATACACAGATTGCACAGTTTTCAAATTACAGTCGATTAAATATGAAAATGACCTTCAAAAATCATGAAATTTAATTATGTTGTAGTCAAGACATATATGAAGATGTTTCATGAAGATCATTTCTCCAAATCAAGCTTGTACAGAATAGTATAGGCCATTCATTCCAACATCATCAAGTCCGAAATACACAGATTGCACAGTTTTCAAATTACAGTCGATTA
The DNA here is from genome assembly GCA_014182715.1 of Eucalyptus cloeziana. NCBI lineage: Eukaryota > Viridiplantae > Streptophyta > Magnoliopsida > Myrtales > Myrtaceae > Eucalyptus > Eucalyptus cloeziana. The sequence continues at coordinate 28,361,927 of CM024640.1, forward strand.
AATATGAAAATGACCTTAAAAAATCATGAAATTTAACTATGTTGTATTTAAGACATAGATGAAGATGTTTCATGAAGACCATTTCTCCAAATTTTGAGTAAAACCTAACATGCAAGTTCCTAGAACATCCTAGGTTAAGTCTTTTTCTCAAGAACAACCCTTTGTGTTAGAGTGTTACACTCATCACCTCCATATTTCACCTTCCCTGGCTCCGAAAATCAGTTTCAAGCCAACACATGCATCAAATAGAACATGCAAGAGTAGATCACGGATCCTACTTGCCTCTAGACTGAGAAAAAGGTGAGCACATGGCGGAAAATGGGCGGCGACGCACGGTTGGCCACAAAAATAAGACACATGGGGGAGGCATGCATCCGGATCCCCCCTTTTTCTCCTTCGCACGGCAGCCCTCATGGGCTTATGGGCCAGCCCTCTTGGCCCATTTTAGGCCCAACACCCTTGGGCCTAAACCCCAAACTTAAATACATTCGGAAAACAACCTTTTAAAACCAACCAAAATTCCTATTTGCAACAAAGTACTAGATTTCCAATTTAGGTGGCTAAACTCTTGAAACCATGAATTCATGAGCTCCAATTTATGATGAAAGTGGCCAAAGATAGGACTTTCTTTCTTAAAATATGTCCATTAAGGCTTGGCCATAAATCTCATTACGAATCACGGATCAAAAGGTTATAAAAATATCATAACGGCGCATCCATCACCTATTTATAGCTTATGGCATTCTTAGGGGTTTTTATGAAATTCTAGGATGCCACAAGTATCGTTGGACTGTGGCATTGATATCATTTACGGGCATTGATTTGTACTTGTTTATTTATTGGATTGACATGATATGTTTAGTAATGGACTGATCAACGGTGCAACAAGAGAAAATCTTTGGACTTTGATTGACTGACATTTTTATTTTTATTTTTGAACCAAAGGGATGGAATTCGATCATGCATGAGGAACACACATGCTGAATTTAAGAATAAAATTTTGAGGAGTTGGACCGAGCATGAGGATCATGTACGTCTTTTCTTCATGTGATTCGATAAGTAAGCAAATGAAATTTTGTCATCATATCGCTTGATCGAATCCTTTCTCCACGCAAGAACTTCGATTATGCACTTGTACATGAAGCAAATGGATTATGGGAATATAAATTGATTTCTTTGGAAAACAAAATGCTTCATAATGGTGCAGGAATTATGGGCTTATATTTAAAGACTATGGACTATTTAATTTGGACCCTTTTGGCCTCAATTTTTCGGGCCAAAGTAGCCCAAGAAGCCTCCAAGGTGTCGACCAAAAAGCCCCGGGGGAGAACCGGACAAGGGATAGACCATTCTCCACTTGTCCCTTTATTACCTCAGCCACCCTCCACCTGTGTCTCCCTTGAAGGCATCTGTTAACCAGCATGCAAAAAAAATCAATAATCAATAAATCAAAGAAACAAAAGCATTTGGATGGAGCAAGTGAGGAGAGAGAGAGAGACTGAAAGTGAGCCGGCGAGCAAGTGAGAGAGAGAGACCGAGAGTGAGTAGTGAGTGGTCCGAGCGAGTGAGGGCAAAGAAGGAATGTGGCGTCCCAAGGCGTCACGTACTAAGCGCAGGCGGAAACTTAATTATAATTATTATTATCTTCCTTAAACTTAAAAACCTCCTTCAGTGGTATCTATAGTATTTACCATTGAAGGTTAGCATGTATAACATGGATTATTTAATATCTATAGTTTGTACTATGAGGTTATCCTACAAATACTCTACCGATGATTAATATGGTCCACATAGATAAGATCACAAGAAGCTTCATTTCTTTTACCATCATCAGGGCCTACAAAAATTTATCGACCTGGACTCCTTTCACGTTCATCGCCTTTATATACAACATATTTATAGCAAAAGTAAGGCGCAACACAAGCCAAGGATAAGAGGGTGAGGGTATCTACTTCATAAGTTCCCACACAAGCCCACGTGCAAAAAGAAACAAAAGTTAGACAGCTTCTTCGTGATCAAAGGCGTCTAGGCGCCATCCGTCCCAGCTCCTGCTCCATCGTTTCCAAAAGGTATAGGGCCAAACATCGCTCCATCATGTTTGATAAACCAGGCAACAAACTTCATGGGGATCATCTCAGCTCTACCATCATCCATCCACAACGTGGCCTCGTATTTGGAGAAGGTCAGCTCAACATCAGCATCATACACATCGGTAAAAGTAACCTCAATGTTCATTATCACACCGTAACGAGCTAATGGCGGCACGTCCATACTATCAATCTGAAAAATGTAAGGTATGAGCAAAACTATGCCCAGTAAAGAATAATAAAACTCTAACTTAAATAATCTACAACCATCAATATTACCAGGGAATCATAATCCAAACAATTCAGAACATAATAATATAGTTGTCACAAGCATAGTTAATTAGATATTAATACATCACCTAAGTAATCACCTTGTATGCATCCATCTCCATACTTACCTTTTCAAAAAGCAATTTCATATCATGATGCAATGCAACAATAATGCATGAACTCACTCGCCAAATAGAATTATATTTAGTGTGCATATGATCACCCTCGTATCAGTCATAACCGGAACTCTACCGGCCTGATCGAGTCACTTCCGGAAATTACGTTATCCGGACTTCCACAATATTTCTATTATGGACATCTCACTTCGAGGCATCCCGATATCACACAACCGAGGTCCTCCCAAGACCACACAGCATGGGGCATCTCACTCCGAGGCATCTCGGTATCACACACTGCTGAGGCATCCTTGATCACACACAAGGGCATCTCACTCCGAGGCATCCCGGTATCTCTCTACCGAGGCATCCAAGACCACTCAACAAGGGCATCCCAAACTTCCGGGGGCATCACCGGTATCTCAGTACCGATGGGTTCATTCACTCTCTTAAGCACACATTTCACACCACCACACCTTTGGATTAATGCATTTATCGTATGCAAAGGAAAAGACTCCAAAGTATCTATCTAGGTATCTAATTCTCATGATCCTAGCATACGTGCGTGTCCAAATTATAAGATAAAATCCATTACGACATGTCCCATACCATGCCGAACAAATATTCATCCCATAATCAAGCACTATGGACCGCACACATTGCACTCGCATGGTACTATATGCACTTATATCTCTAATGATGTATGTGGCCTATGACTAATATCTACTATGAGCTTATTAGACTTTATATACATCTCATGAGTCGAATATATAACACAGTATATATATTAGAAGTTCTCGGATTAGGAAAACTTATTGGTTCAATGCACAGTTTCTGTTTTGGTTATAGAAAATATATCAATTCTTGTCGAAATATTACCAAATTTTAGTAAATTATTCTAGAGACATAGATCGACAACTTCCGTGAAGAAAATTAAGTTCGAATCTTGCTGTATTAAGAAAAAAAATTGCTGTAATCTTTACTATTACCCTGTACCGACGTCCAGATTTTATATCCACTAAGAAAATTGTTTTACTAATCAATTCTTGTTCATTTAATCTCAAATTTTGACACGTTATTCCATAAGATGTGTTCTACAATTTTCATTAAGAACTCGAAGTCCAATTCTAACTAGGTAAATACAGAAAATTCGCATAATCAGTAAAGGTCATACCGTTCCTAACGAAAACAGTTTACTGATTTTTTACCAAATTCCCTTTTATTACTATGTTTTCAGATTCGTATGGTTCTAGCTACTCCTATAACTTGATATTATCTATGTTCCACCATATAGAATAATTCCTTTCCTATTTCCAATAATCATACATAAGAAAATAACAAGAAATGAAAAGATTTCATAACTGTTTTTAATTAGAACCGAACATGCGCACAATTTCGTTTATTTTTACCCGACCAACCTATTTAACTTTTCATAAACTCCTTCGACAATACTCTAACACCTAATCACAGCAACTTAAAGTAACTTCGGCATGTCTATCCTCGCAATCAATCGATTCATAACTCGGCTCGATGTGTTGCCTCATCCACAAGATCACTTATCTCAATTTTCACCAACTCTATTCACTCGGAATCCACCTCATCACCTCACTTCATCAAACAGCCAACTTTCATCAAATTTTCGAGACATGCAAAGCTTAAAAACAACATGCAAAGACTTCTAGCTTCACTCTTAGGTCCATCAAGCTCAAAACAACACAAAACTACCACTTCTCATCACTTTTCTTAACAAGACAGCACACTCTTACTTGAATTTCATAACATGCAATGCTCAAAAATGACATGCAACGATGTCTATCTCTAATCTATCTCTTACTCAACTCCGATTAACCATGAAATAACAACTACAAGTCATATCCTTCATAGCTTGGTTAGATCCACAAGCTTTCTTGATGAAATGGTGGATACACTTCAATTTAGAGTTCTATTTTTCCTTACCTTTGTTTAGCTATCACTATCACACAAAAACACTTCAAGATTCAGCACCAAAACCTCGCATGCAAGAGGAAAATGGCTGGTTTTGTTGCTGGTTCTTTACTGCCCGCCCGAGAGAGAAGAGAAGAAGAAGATGAAGATGGATTTTTCGGTTTTGAGGAGAGAGAGAGAGGGAATTTCGAAATTTATGTGGGGAAATAAGCTATGAGCTAGTCATAGGTTAGTGTAATGATTAGATTTAGTTAATGATTACAATTTCTTTGCTTGTTTTCAGCTTCTATGGATGGAGAATTCCGTGGGTGTCGAAGAGAAAACGGAGGGGAGGGAAGGGTGTTGTCGTGGCCTCCAAGCTTTGGTCTCCTTCACCATTTGTCATTCAATTTTAATTAGGTTTTAATTCATGTTATTAGTTATAACATTAGTTGCTAATGTTCTTCAATTAATTCCTTTCGTTTCCACTTGGTTTCCATTACACGAAATTGCAACATCTACAACGTATCAACTAGTTAATGTTAGTCTAAAAAGAATCCATCACAAAATGCTAAAGTTAGAAATTTATGTTAACATTACAATCATTAATAAAATGATTTTATTTATAATCTATGAACTTAAGTAAAATAAAATCACTTGGGCCTAATTATCTTTCTCTGGCCCAATGGGCCTAATCTATTGTGGCACCCCCAAACCCGATAGGGCCGCCACAGATACTAAGCGTTTATATCTAAAGCAATTACAACTTCTTTAGCGTTAGTAAAAAGGGAGTCGTAATTAGGGGCCGAGGTTTAGGCATAATTTTTTTTTTTTTTTGAAACAACTTAGGGATTAGCGCAGCTCATAGCGGAAATTAGAGGCAAGTCTCACCATCTCTCCACTTCCTTAGCGTTAGCACAATGCACACCAACTACACAGTGAAAGAAAAACATAAGGCCGAACCACTTTTATTTACATTTTAAGATGGACATCTTTGGGTCGGTATAGCCAAAAAGGAAAACCGAGACTTTTCACTATACTCAGTTATATCTCTAATGAGATCGTCGACCCCCTAAAAGAAACATGAAAGACCTTCCATCTAACTGCCGGCTCTAACTCCAAAAAGTGTCGTCCCCTCTCTCTCTCGCTCACGGGCCGTCACACCCAGTCAGGTGCATCGGGTGGTGGCGGTGGCAGCATCCCCAGCATTTGCCCGTCACGCCGAACGTGGATGGACAGAAACTCCTGGATGACAGGGCCCCCAACCAGGCCCACGTCGTACATGACCAGCACCCGAACCCTCAGGAACACCAGTCCAGGGATAGTGACGTAGATGTGCTCCATACATTCCACCTCCACGTCGGATGGAATGCCGTCAAACGTGCCCCATGAAATGGGAGGGAGAGGCATCTTTCTCTAATCTGAAATGTTGGTCCTCAAAGGGATGAGTACAACCACTCAACAAGTAAAGGACCAATGACCACTCAAAGCATCATACAATACAATCATAGCATAGCATGTCCTTTAAGTATACATACATAATTTACCTTGATATCATGCACATGTCATCATATCTCACATACATGCATCATTATATAGCCATCATCCTCATCATGCATTCATGCACTCATCATTATCATATCACATGTGCCATCATACCATAGGTGCACATACATCCATACACTCATCATCATTAATGCACATGTCATCATATCTCACATACATACATCATCATATAGTCATCATCCTCATCATGCATTCATGCACTCATTATTATCATATCACATGTGCCATCATACCATAGGTGTACATACATCCATACACTCATCATCATTAATGCACATGTCATCATATCTCACATACATGCATCTATTTACATGCAATATGCCATATGCATACACCCAAGCACATGATTCACTTTAAATTCTTATCTTTCACAAGGGTCTCATCAAATTTTCTTCCTAGGGACCAATATTTGCATCCCAAAATTTATCACTTGCACCCAACCTGGCATCGCGAGGAACCTCCGGCACACACCTCCGGGCATCCGGCACACACCTCCGGGCATCTTGAAACTCCCGAGGACATCCAGCATACACCTCCGGGCATCCGGCTCACACCTTCGAGCATCCCGACACTCCCGGGGCATCGTCGGCTCACACCTCCGACGGTCATTCATATTCTCATACCTTTCTTTTCCAATTTCACACTTGGAATTTCAAATGCAATTTATTTAAATTGTTCTTTTGAAATCATGCAGTATGCATTAAAGAAATTGTCCTTTGATTAAATAAAATCTTTCTTTTAGATCATGGAAAATTTATCATTTTCTTGAATGACATGAAATACATGAAAGCCATTACACCATTATATGGATAAAAATCCAAAGTCTCATAATTCACATAACAATTCATACGGACCACACATCACAGCATAGAAGTGGCCATACGTTCCAATATCATAAATTTCGAAAATGTACAGCTTGCACAGTTTTCATATCACAGTCAATTAAATAGGCAAATGACCTTCAAAAATCATGAAATTTAACTATGTTGTAGTTAAGACATAGATAAAGATATCACATGAAGGAAATTTCTCCAAAAGAAATTTTCACAGAAAGTTATAGGTTATGCATGTCAATACTCTCATGTCCGAAATACACAGTTTGCACGGTTTTCAAATCACAGTCAAATAAATAGGCAAATGACCTTCAAAAATCATGAAATTTAACTATGTTGTAGTTAAGGCATAGATAAAGATATCACGTGAAGGAAATTTCTTCAAAAGAAATTTCCACAGAATAGATATAGGTCATGTATTCCTACATTATCAAACCCGTAACACACAGTTTGCACAGTTTTCAAATCACAGCCAATTAAATAGGCAAATGACCTTCAAAAATCCTGAAATTTAACTATGTTGTATTTAAGACATAGATAAAGATACCACATGAAGGAAATTTCTTCAAAAGAAATTTGCACAGAATAGATATAGGTCATGCATTCCTACATTATCAAACCCGTAACACACAGTTTGCACAGTTTTCAAATCACAGCCAATTAAATAGGCAAATGACCTTCAAAAATCCTGAAATTTAACTATGTTGTATTTAAGACATAGATAAAGATATCACATGAAGGAAATTTCTTCAAAATAAATTTGCACAGAATAGATATAGGTCATGCATTCATACATTATCAAACCCGTAACACACAGTTTGCACAGTTTTCAAATCACAGCCAATTAAATAGGCAAATGACCTTCAAAAATCCTGAAATTTAACTATGTTGTATTTAAGACATAGATAAAGATATAATATGAAGGAAATTTCTTCAAAGAAATTTTCACAGAATAGATATAGGTCATGCATTCCTACATTATCAAACCCGAAACACACACACCTTGCACAGTTTTCATATCACAGTCGGTTTAGTATGCAAATGGCCATAAAAACTCATGAAATTTGAGTATGTTGTAGTTAACACATAGATAAAGATGTTTCATGAAGAACATTTCTCCAAAAGAGGCTTGTACAGAAAGTTATAGGTCATGCATGTCAATATTTCCATGTCCGAAACACACACCTTGCACAGTTTTCATATCACAGTCGGTTTAGTATGCAAATGGCCATAAAAACTCATGAAATTTGATTATGTTGTAGTTAACACATAGATAAAGATGTTTCATGAAGAACATTTCTCCAAAAGAGGCTTGTACAGAAAGTTATAGGTCATGCATGTCAATATTTCCATGTCCGAAACACACACCTTGCACAGTTTTCATATCACAATCGGTTTAGTATGCAACTGGTCATAAAAACTCATGAAATTTGAGTATGTTGTATTTAACACATAGATAAAGATGTTTCATGAAGAAGTCAAAGAGAGATTCTTGATAAAAATCAACATGCAACAACAAATCTACCACAAGATCAGCAAAACAGTTCCAGATCTAGTGTCTCCGTAGGATGAGAGTTTGACCCCTTAAATCTCCATCATTTTGCACCAAATTTTAGTATTTTGTAGTTTAAGATGTTAGCTACAACTTTCATGAAGAGATCAAAGTCAAAACCGAACTCAAAACATGCATACAAGCTCTCACAAGATTCTGGTTTAGGCGGTTCATGCGAAAACAGCAACATCACTCAAGAACAAGTCATTTTAGCTTCGGTTTCTCCCTCCTATTCACCCAAAATTCGATATTTCTACAAACATACATGCAATACACACATGCAAGAGTAGCAAGAGGACCCTAACTTGCCTCTAGATCAAGAATAGATCGAGCACACGGACGGCAAATGGGCTGCAACGCACGGATCTCCTTCTTCTTCCTCCTTTTCTTCCTTTCTTCCTTCTCTTCTTCTCCTTTCTTCCTCTCGCCACTCTTCTCTCTCTCTCACCGTGCGACTTTCTCCTCCTCTCTCTTCCTTAATCCAGTTGCTTTTCCCCCCTAATGGTCTCCCTTTCCATCATTAGCAATGATTGCTAATTGCATGGTCTACACTTGGCAGTCCAAGGAGGGACACATGTTTCTCTTCATGCACAAAAGGGGCTTCATTTCCGGTTGGCTTTGGGCCAACAAATGGGCCGGTGACAACCCCCCCTTAGGCCTCAATGGGCCGACCATTTGGCCCACCTAAAGTCCAAGCTATTGGGCCTAAGGCCCAAGCCAAATTGAATTCCAACTCTACTTTAATAATTCACCTTAATTCTGTCCTTTATAGATTTCGAATTTTAAATTTCATATGGCCAAAAATCTTGCAACATTTAATTTTATAGGGATTACTTTTATGAGATGCATAGCCAAAAATAAGTTCTTCTTACTAATTTAACCTATAGTACTAATTTAAAAACTCAAGAACACAAGCGTACAACTCTTAGTCTTAAGAGAAAACTAATGGCTAAAACATAATTCAAAGGAAATTTCATTACCTACTCAAGAGCTCTAATGCATCTTAGGGCTGGTCTCAAATTTTGGGATGCCACATCTATAACAACCCGGCCCACTAAACTAAACTTACGAACCTAAGAATCCCGAACCTTGGCCCACTTAAACCAAGTCCAAGCCCACGATCTCTCACTCGAATTCACAAGTCCAATTCGTGTGGCCCACTTATTTCTCAAGCCCATTTGATCCTCACGGTCCATCAGGTTCACTTCTTGGCCCGATTTAAAATAATCCGAACTCCTAATGATTCAATTACACTAATGAAGGTCAATGAAATTTGGGATGTCACAAGGAAAGCCGCCCTCCGTCGGTGCCGCGTTCGAGCTGCCGCTGTCATCACCGCCGAGCTCCATCGCCGTTTGAGCCAAGTCGAGACCCCCCGAACCCCTATTTTTGCTAGCAACCTAGTAGAAGAGCTTGAGGCAAGTAGAAGTTCATTGATCTATCTTTTGCATGCTATAATTATCTAGTGAGGAGTTGGTAGACGTGAGGAAATGCAAAATTGAGAGCTGCATGTTGATTTTGGATAAATGAGATGAAATTAGATCAAGAAACTAAGTAAAAACAGAGTAAGTTTTGTGGATCTCGGTTTTTGGTTGAAATAAAACTTAAGAAGCTATCTATAGTGGATTTTTGAAGTGAAGTAGCTGTATTGTAATGCAATACACTTGTAAATACTTGGCTGTGGATGTTGGGTGCTGTGATTCAATGGCTAGGAATAGTTCTCTTTAGATTAGTAAACTGTTTTCGCAGAAAACAGCATGACCTACGGTGATTCCATGAATTTTCTGTATTTATCTAACCAAAATTTGACTTCGAATCCTTAATGAAAGTTGTAGGGCACATCTTTAGGAATAACATATCAAAACTTTAGAATAAATGAACAAGGTTTGATTGATGAAACGATTTTTCTACGAAAATGCTAAATCTGGAAGTCGTTACAAAACGTTAGCAAGGAATACAGCAATTACTGCTCTCGATACATAAGTAATTTGACTTGGTGTTCTTCATGAAACTTTTTCCTTTAGGTCTCATTGATAATATGTTAAAATTTCATAATTTTCTGAGTTCATTTATGGATTATTCCGAAATTTTTCCCAGAACTGTGCATTTTAATAGTCGAGTTGTTTTGCTTCGAATTTATACAAATCGTCCCAAAGGTGAATATATCTTGAAATGTTATGTGACATGATGATACTGGCATGGCATATTGTGCAATATTGAGATTAGATAAAGGATTCATGAGACATATTGTCATTGCATTTGAAAGTATTTTTGTAAATTAAGATGTTAATTGATACCGTTGAACCCTCGGGTCAATGATGCCCCTGGAATCGGGAGGCCCAAAGGATCGAATGAGTCGATGCCTTGTGGATACTCGGTGGCCCTAGTGGCTGAATGCCGGAGGTTTTTCCCTGGGAGCTTGGGGATGCCTGGTTGTATGCTAGTCGGTACGTAAATCCGGAGGGCCGAGGTAACCATTCTCATGGTGAGCCTCGGAGGTTTCCTCATGATGCCAGGTGGGGTATGAGATGCCTGGAGGTGTGATACGCTTTGGATGCCTAGTGGCCCTAGTGGCAGAATGCCGGAGGCTTTCGCGACGCCAGGATGGATGTGAATGCCCGGAGGGACGCAAACATTGGTCCTCTGGGGGATGAAACCTTTTGAATGATAAAATGGATGATTCTACTAAGTGTGTGTGTGTGGTCTGGTTATAGACTAAATTGTATGGCATGGAATGAGACGTGTCATTACAGTTTGGCCCTATGATCGGGACTTCTATAACTGGATATGATGCATTTTGGATTCTTTTAAAATTTGCATTTGCCATTACATTAAAGAATTTCATGATTTTGGTGCATAGCTATTCCTTGATTTCCTGTTTTTGTCTATCTTGCATGAATCTAGATACTGATAGTAATGCTTGATATAGTTTGATGAATCTTTTACTGCTAAGTGGTTGTACTCATCCCGTTTGGGGACTAACATTTCAGACTAGAAGAGATGCCGCTACTACCAATCACCCCAGGTTCATTCTATGGTATCTCGATTGATGTTGAGTGCGAGTGTACAGAGCACTCTCATGTTGAGATATGAAGATTGGTTTTTATCTGAGTGCGGGTTCTAGTCATATATGACATCGGTTTACCTAACGGCCCTGTGGTTCAGGAGTTTCTGTTAGTGCATGTCCGCCATGATGGGAGCATGCTGGGGATGTCGCCACCGCCGCCAGCTGATGGACCAGGCTGGGTGTGATTGAGCGTGACGGGTAGCAGATGAAGCTTTTTTGGACTGCCGACACTGGTTGATAGACTCATGTATAAGACTATTTGGAAAGGAAAGAAAAAGAAAAGTCGGTTATCTTTTGATATGTAGCTGGGTATAGAAAACCACGGCAAATTTTGGTGTACCGACTGTTGATGTCCATCAAATCTATGTAAATAAAAGTGTTCGGCTTGACTTATAAAAATGTCTAGTAAGTGTGCTTCGTTTCTAATTTTGGGATAGGGAGATGTGATTTTACTTCCGCTATATATTTATATTTACTGTGCAGGGACCGTCTAAAAGTTATAAACCCTCAGGATTGTTAGACCTTCAGGTCAAGTAAGAGAAAGGTAAGCGAACTGTGGCGACCTAAACGGATTTCCAAACTAAATATGTGGAAGAGTCTATAAACGTCAAGTTTCAAGATTATGTGCATAATCAACCAAATCAGACTCAACTTGAAGAATCTGAACTAGTTCAAGATTTTACAAAGTCTACTTCCCTCAAAGAGGTTCAGACTTCTGGAGAATAGCAACAAGTAGACCAAGAAGTTTCAAACAAAGCAGAGGATCAACAGACTTTCAAACCAAGCAACAACTAGAAGCACAAGTCAAGTCATCCCAAAGAACTCATCATTAGCAACATTGATGAAGGAATTCGCACTAGATCCAAAGGAAGAGAAGAGTCTAGTGCTCTAGCACTTGTTTCTGAGATAGAACTGAAAGGAGTAAATGAAGTCTTGTTTGATGAAAGCTAGATAGAAGTTATGTAGGAAAAACTCAGACAATTCAGTATCAACGATGTATGGGAGCTGATTCCAAAACTCAAGGCAAATCTATTATTGGAACGAAATGGGTTTTCAGGAACAAGATGAATGAGAAAGGAAAAGTGATCAAGAACAAAGCAAGACTCGTGGCAAAAGGATATACACAAGAAGAAGGGATAGACTATGACGAGACTTATACACCAGTAGCGAGGTTAGAAGTAATTAGATTATTACTTGTTTTTGCTTGTTATAAAAATTTCAGGTTATTCCAGATGGATGTCAAAAGTGCCTTCCTAAATGAATTCATTCAAGAAAAAGTCTATGTGGAGCAACCACAAGGATTTGAAGATCCAAGGAAGCCAAACTTAGTCTACAGACTGAAAAAAGGCCTTGTATGGATTGAAGCAAGCACCTCGAGCCTGGTATGAAAGGTTGAGTAAGTTTCTAGCTCAAAATGGTTTTGAAAAATGAAAGGTTGATACTACTTTGTTTATAAAGAGAAAAGGAAAAGATTTTCTGCAGGAACAAATTTATGTAAATGATATTATTTTTAGTTCTCCTAACGAAAGTCTCTGCAAGAAGTTTTCAAGATCTATGTAGGATGAGTTCGAGATGAGCATGATGGGTGAGTTAACCTTCTTTCTTAGATTGCAAGTCAGACAATCGAAAAATTGTATATTCATTCACCAAGAGAAACATGCAAGAGATCTCATCAAGAAATTTGGGTTGGAAAATTGCAAGAAGACAGAGACACCAATGTCGAGCTCTTCGAAACTGGACAAGGATGAAGGAGGGAAGAAAATAGATCAGAAGCAATACAAAAGTATGATCGGTTCTCTTCTTTATCTTACTGCTTCTAGAGTTGATATTTTATTCAATGTTTGCATCTGTGCTAGATTTCAGTCTGATCCTAGAGAATCTCACTTAAGTGTTGTAAAAGGCATCATTAAATGTGTTGCGACTTCTCCAAAGCTAGATATTCAAAAGAATGATACTTTACTCTTTTTGGTTATTCAGACGCTGATTTAGCCGGTTGTAAAGTTGATAGAAAAAGCACATCTGGCACTTGTCAACTGCTGGGAAATATGCTGGTATCTTGGTTCTCAAGAAAGCAAAGTATTGTAGCATTATCAATAGCAAAAATAGAATATGTTGCTCTTGGGAGTTGTTGCTCTCAAATCCTATGGATAAGACAATAACTAAGAGACTTTGGGATTGAAGAATCGTGTACCAAGATCAAATATGACAACACCAGTGCTATAAATCTCACCAAGAATCTAATTCTTCATTTAAGGGCGAAGCATATAGAGATTCGACATTATTTTATAAGAGATCATGTCCAAAATGAAGAGATTATGATTCGGTTCATTAATTCAAAGAATCAGCATAAAGACATCTTTACAAAGCCTCTGGATAAAAATTTATTTGAGTCTATTCGCCAAAAGATGAATATTATTTCTCTTCTGAAGTAAAGTCTGAAGCTGGTCAGACTCAAAATTTAAATAAGCTACTTTAGTAAGAGAATGTCTTGAATCTAGGTGCTTTATTTTTGGTATGAAAAGGTATGATTAACCGAATCGTCGCCTGCCTATTTTATTTTTAGAAATTATTTTTTCGAATTTTGAATTTTTGGCAATTTTTATTTTTAGTTATTTCGAAAAGGCATTTTCTTTTGTGTCATTTCAACTTCCTATTTTCGACAGCTTTTTATCTCCTAAAATGATTCATTTCCAAAATTGCCTCTCAAAACCATAATCGCTATTCTCTTCTCCTTCGTCTTTTACTCTCAAGTTTGTTCTGCAAGTTTCCATCTTCTCTTCACTCGAACCTGTCTATGAAATCCTCCAAGCCTGCATCCATGTCTTACAAAAGGAAATCCTCTCGGATTGCAAGCAAGGGGCCTCGGAATGTGCTAGAAGAGCAAACACATTTCGATCTCACTGAAGAAGACTCTCCACAGCAATCTCCGCAGAAATCTCTCTCAATTTTACACGAATCCTCCGCACTAACCGTTGGAAGAAGAAGTCGAGCAAGACGTTATTCCTCTTCGAACTTCGAGACCCCAGGTTCTTTATAAGCATTACACTTATTTGAAGTAGGGTGCTACTCCTATGACTTTTATCACCGATTTTCTAAGAGGACACGGGCATAGAAACGAGACTGTGTTCCTAAGAACGATGAAACAGTTGGGTATAGTGCCAAAAGGATCAGCAGACAAAGCCTTTCTTTATTTTCCTTCAGACCTAAGGATCAATTCTGACCATCCTGAAAACAAGGATGATGATGAGCGGTTTTATTCAAATTTCAAACCTAGAATGAGTGTTGCTGCTGATGTTCTTGGAGAGAGAACGAGATTGTTTCGTTCTAAGGAGCACAAAAAGGTTTATTCTGAAATGCTGAAGAGAGGGACGATGAACCCTCGAACTGTCAATTTTGACTTCTTAGACTCGATCAAGGTTAACTTGAGGGAAAAGTTAGCCTTCCTTCAACTCGAGAATTTTTGTTCTGAGACAACTGTTGCATATCCAGAATTGACAGCATTTTTCTATTTGAATCTGTCTTTTCTTGACCAAAATTGAATTTAGTTTATTGTGAGTAATAAAGACTATGTGGTGGATATTGACACACTGGCAAACATTATAAAGGTGGAAATGAGTGGTTTTCAACCAATTAGTGTCTCAGTTGGTTAAGCAAAAAGATTTCTCATAAAGGACAGATTACCAAAAGGAGGCATCACATATTCTAGACTACCAGCCTCAAATGTTCTGTTGCACAAAATTGTCATTAATTGCATCAAACCAAAGGCTGCATAAAAAACAGATGTTTCCATATTCGAAGCAAGACTCATGTTTGCTATCTACAACGGGATACGCTTTTCACTCCCTCATACTATCCTAATGCACATGTATAGGATAGTTGTGAAGGATAAAGGATAATTGCCTTATTCAGCGTTGGTTACAAAGTTGTTTAGACATTTTTAGATCTAGTTTCCGCCCTCACTTTGCACTCACACTATTGCTCCTATGGTAATAGGACTAAAGATGATTTCAAAGATGAGGTTGAATGATCTGGACAAGGCTATTGAGCGCTTGAAGAATGAGTCCTCAAGCAAAACCAATGAAGACTCTGCTGGAAGAAAGAGGAAAGGCAAGGAAGTTGTGCAATAACCTGTAAAGGAGAGAAGATCACTTATCCTGTAGGACGAAGATGATGAAGATGATCTTACAATTTCTGCTATTGCCTTAAAGAATCTTCAAGGTTTTGTTGGTTTTGAGCACCCAAAGGAAAACGAAGGAGGAGACAGAGAAGAAACAGAGCAAGAAGAAGAAAGAGAAGAAGAAGAAGAAGAAGAAGAAGAAGAAGAAGAAGAAGAAGAGAAGCAGGAGCATAAGCTGAAGAAGAAGAAGGTCATTCTAAAAATAAGGGTGAGGATGACTCTTCTGAAGAGACAGTTGCACTATCTTTATCTAAGGATTCAGAAGCAACTCGGAGTGGACCAATAGGAGTATGTATAGAAATAGAACATCACTCTCGTTCTGAAAACGAGAAGACACAAGAAAAAAGAATCTCTTTTCCCCCTATAGGCACAGAAACAGGGGGAGCTGTTGAGAAAACAAGGACTTCTTCTCCTCTTTTTATGAGTGATGGTATAAGTCGATCTCCTGCAAACCCAAAAGATGTTTATGCTTCTCAATTTCCTAAAGCTGACTTTGAAGAATCTACTCCGAGTCATGGTGCTAGACAAGTTGATGTTCCCTCATCTCTCAATTCTCCTCGAATTCAATTCGTTGAAGCTAGTGCGCAAACTGAACCGAATGCTGACTATCCAAGGATAATATAACTCCTTTCGGAAGTTAAAGCTCAGCAATACGCCATGGAGATTCAGATTCAAAAACTTCACACTCGCCTTAAGATCCATTTCTGATTTTGACATTGGAAAGATACGGTCTTTAGACACTTAGGTCCAGACTTTGAATCAACAAATCTCTCAAACTATGGCAAAGAATGATCAGACTGTTTAGACTTAAGTCGAAAATGTTCATCGCCAGTGCCAGAAGGTTGAGGAGGCACTGCAGTCCATGGGGGATTTCCAACTAGTTCAAGTTCCTCGCCAACATTAATTCCATTTATCTCTTTTAACTTTCTCCACTTTTTGCTGTTGACAAAAAGGGGGAGAATGAGTGTGTAGATTTGAACATTGATAACTTGAACCTTTGAACTTAACTTTTTGCAGATTTGATTTGAGTTTGTTTCATATTTTGAACACTTATATTTTGCATCATGGTATTTTATGGATGTGGATGTTTAAATCTTGATATGTGTCAAATTTTTTTCAAGATTAACATATTTTCTGTCGATGCTATAATTGTTTTTATAAGATATCATATACTGCTAAGAGTTGTTTTGTAGGTAATAAATCTTTAAATCTACAAGAAAGTTTTGTCACCATCACAAAGGGAGAGATTGTTGGAGAAAACTCCCTGGATGTTTTAAAGCTGACAAAACTTATCTACATTCTATTCTGAAGATTTCTAGACTTCTGTGTCAAATTCTAAAGACTGCCAGACTTTTATGTTAAAGTCTGTTTTACATCAGAAGTATGCCCACTCTGACAAACTCCAAACTGAACACAAGAGAAGAATGAAGACTTATCCATATGAAGGATTATCTATCATTCTTCAAGGGTTCGGTTCATACAGGTTATTTATGGCTTTTTAGTTGACAACAACACCTACGAGATTAGTTATCTTTATTGGAATCAATTTAGATACATCAAATCTTTTCGAAAGGCAAGTAAATTTGGAAAGAATCTACTTATGAAAACCAAGATCCTGATTGTATGTGCGAACAGGATTGACGGGCTTTCATCACAATCTTCAAATGGCTTGAGATCTCCTTGATTGATTTTGTTCAATGGGTTCATTGGAAGAATTTCCTTGAAAAGTGCCAACGGTCGAGAAGGCATGGAGGAGTATCTAAGGAGGAGTATCCAGTTGTTCTATATAGTGCGTGAAAGAGAAATTCCAAAGTCTGAAGCTTCCTAGTTTCTTGTTATTCCATATATTGTGTGTGGCATCCTAGAATACCTTGCCAATCTTTAAGAGTGCTCTAACTCATGTCTTGCATTAAGAATTTTGGCCAAGCTTTTGGTGAACAATTATTTGATAGGGAAAATTCTATTTTTGGCTATGTGGATTATGGATTGGAATTTATTTAAATAGGTCACAAAGTTTTGGTGAATTATAATTCCAATTAGGTGTTTATAAAATTAAGGATTAGGTAAATAAATAAATGAGGATGGGCTGGACAATTGAAAGCCCAAACCAGCCCATTTTCCCACCCCTTTCTCGACCGGCCCATGAAGCCCAAGAAGGGGAGTTGTCGTCGGCCCATGGCTGGCCTCAAGCCCAGCCGAAGATGGAGGCCCATCTTGCATAAAGGAGGCCATTTGTCCCTCCTAGTTGCCAAGGGCGTGTTTGTTTATGTTTCTTTTTTTTGTTCATAAACAGATTTTTTGTTTTTTTGTTCTCGAACAAAAAAAGAACAAAACGCGTTTGTTTGCGTTTTTGTTCCAAATCTGTTTTTTGTTCTCGAACAAAAAAAGAACAAAAATAATAAACAAAAAAAAAGTTATTTTTTTGTTCCAGAAACAGTTTTTGAAGAATTGAAAGAACAAAAACAAGAAACACTTTTCTTCTCTTTTTTCTTCTTCTTTTTCTTTCGCCGGTCCGCGCCCTCGCCATGGCCGGCGACCGCCGTCGAGGGTCGGCGACCTTGCCGGGACCGTCGCTGGCCCCGATGAGGCCGAGCGTCGCCGGCCCTCGCGGCTCGGCCTCACCTTGGCTAGGCGAGCTTAGGCTCGCCCAAATCTGGAGAGCCCGAGCTCGCCCAGCCTCACCCCATGCCGGCGACGCTCGCTGGGGGATGGTGAGCCTCGCTATGGCCGGGCGAGGCCGCTCGCCCTCGTCGGCCGATCGCCGTCCATGGCCGAGGCCTGCGACTGTCCAAAAGAAGAAAAAAGAAAAAAAGAAAGAAAAAAAGGAAAAATAAAATAAAAATATTTAAAAATTAAAAGAAACAAAAAAAGGAATACAAATTTACCAAACGTGTTTCGTTCATTTTTTATTCCTAGAACAAATTTACCAAACGCGTTCTTTTGTTCAAAAATTGTTCCCCGGAACGGAAACACTTTTTTCTATTTCTGTTCTCTGGAACAATTTTTAAACAGAAACACAAACAAACGCACCCCAAGTGTTCCCCATGCACATCCAATGATTGTCAATCATTAAGGGGAAGAAAATTAAGGGAGATGAGCGACCGGTTTTGAGAGAGGGAGAGAGGGAAAGCTGTCGAGAGAGAGAGAGAGCGAGAGTGAGGAACCGAGAGAGAGGAGGAAGAGGCCATAAGAGGAAGAAGCCGCTCGTCCGTCGTTCGTCGTTGCCGTGTCCAGCTACCTTGTGCTCGTGCTTGCTCGGTTTGGAGATTAGAGAAATGCCTCTCCCTCCAGTCTTACGTGGCACTTTCTACGGCATTCCCACGGATGTGGAAGTTGAGTGCATGGAGCACATTTGCGTCACCATCCCTGGGTTGGTGTTTCTGCGAGTTCGGGTGTTGGTGATGTATGATGTGGGCCTGGCTGGGGGCCCCGTCATCCAGGAGTTCCTGTTCGTCCATGTTCGACGCGACGGGCTGATGCTTGGGATGTTGCCGCCACGACCACCCGATGCACCGGATTGGGTGTGATGGCCCGTGAGAGGAGAGGGAGCTGTCACTTTTTGGAAGATAGCTGACACTTGTAGATGGAAGGTTTTACACGTTTCGATATAGGGGTCGATGATCTCTTTTGAGATGTAGCCAGGCATAGTGAAAAGTCTTGGTTTCCTTTTTGGTGATACCGACCCAAGATGTCCATCCTGAAATTGTAAATAAAAGTGGTTCGGCTTTATGTTTTCCTTCAATGTGTAGTTGGTGTGCATTGTATCATCACTAAGAGAGTGGAGGGATGGTGAGACTCACCTCTAATTTTCGCTATGAGCTGCGCTAAACTCCTTTAAAAAAAAATGCCTATGAACCTCGGCCCTTCTTTACAACTCCCCTTCTTCAAAAACAAGTAACCGGTATTGCAATAGGTAGGGCGTTTGATATCTGTGGCGACCTTACTGGGTTTGGGGGTGCCACAACAGTTGGTATCAGAGCAAAAGGTTTATATATGGAGTGATAAGGAGTCTCCTTTGGAAAGTGAGGAAAGTAATGACAATGCACACCATAAGATATTGACTAAGAGTGGTTGACTAACTTTGAACAATGGGTGATGTGTATTCGCCCATAGATCCCCAATTTGTGTTTTGAGGTTACTCTTGGATGCCAGTAACATGGTTATGTTACTTATTTTTCTTGGTGCTATTGCTTTTAATGGAGACTTTGAGTCACAGATATTTCCTGAGGCAAATGCTTGGAAACTGTATGAAAATCATGGTACGATATGGAAGTCATCATCCATCGAGGGCCGAAGCCTCTCGCATCAAGGCTGAACCCCGAATGGAAGATATCCTGCAGCATTGGCCAATATTGGAAATCTGATGGAAAGACAAGCGCAAGAACAACCCGAGCGGAACGCCGTACTCAAGGACTAGTGGAGCAATTTTTGAAGTTGAAACCACCCAAATTCAGTGTAATGGGAAGTCCTGAGGAGGTGGAGCATTGGATTGATAGGATGGAGCGAATTTTCCGGTTGTTGGACTGCAATGATGCTGAGAAAATAACCTTAGCAGAGTACCAATTGGAGGGAAATGCGAAGTTTTGGTGGAGAGCTTCAAGGGACACAATCTTTCCACCAAGTACTGATATTAATTGGGCAGAGTTTGTCAGGGCTTTCAATAGAAAGGACTTTTCTAACTGTGCTAGGGATAAGAAAATCATAGAATTTGTTCAATTAGAACAAAGAGATCTGACAGTGGATCAATATGAAGCAAGATTTTCCGAACCGTCTAGATATGCTCCTAGGCTGATTGAAGATCAGGAAGAAAAAGCTAAGAGATTTTTGAAGGGATTGAGAACTAGTATAGGGAAGCAACTGGTGCCTTTGAACATAAGAAATTATAATGAGATCTATGAAGGGGCATAGTTGGTGGAGCAGGGGTTAGTAAGGGAGCAATCAGAGAATAAAAGACAATCATCTTTTGGTGATAATGGGCGGGGTAAGAGACCCTATACAGGTCAAGGTCAGACCTGGGAGTCTAAGAAGAAGGGTAATTTCGGGAATTTTGGGAAGGCTAGGGATGGTCCGAATTTGGGAAAAACACCTTATCGGAATGAAAGGAAAGTTGGGTCCCAGATTTGTTGGACCTTTTGAGATACTTGAAAGAATAGGAGATGCAGCTTATCGTTTGGTGCTGCCTCCTAATTTGGGAAATTTACATGATGTGTTTCATGTGTCGATGCTAAAATTAAAAGGAGTATCTCGTTTCAGAATGAAAGGAAAGTTAGGTCCCAGATTTGTTGGACCTTTTGAGATACTTGAAAGAATAGGAGATGCAGCTTATCATTTGGCGCTGCCTCCTAATTTGGGAAATTTACATAATGTGTTTCATGTGTCGATGCTAAGAAAGTATCAGCCAGATCTTGGTCACATGCTTGATCATGAAGTCATCAAAGTGGACAAGAAAGGGCGGTACATTGAAGAGCCAGTGCAAGTGTTGGACAGAAAGGAACAAGTCCTTAGAACAAAAACGATTTCACTGGTTAAGGTATTATGGCGACATCACGATATGGAGGAAGCCACATGGGAGAATGAAGATTAGATGAAGAAGAAGTATCCCTACTTGTTTACAGAGGCGTAAACAATGTCTAATTTCGAGGACAAAATTCTCTAAGGAGGGGAGAATTGTGGCATCCTAGAATCCAATCTTTAAGAGTGCTCTAACTCATGTCTTGCATTAAGAATTTTGGCCAAGCTTTTTGTGAACAATTATTTGATAGGGAAAATTCTATTTTTGGCTATGTGGATTATGGATTGGAATTTATTTAAATAGGTCACAAAGTTTTGGTGAATTATAATTCCAATTAGGTGTTTATAAAATTAAGGATTAGGTAAATAAATAGGATGAGGATGGGCTGGACAATTGAAAGCCCAAACCAGCCCATTTCCCCACCCCTTTCTCGACCGGCCCATGAAGCCCAAGAAGAGGAGCTGCCGTCGGCCCATGGTTGGCCTCAAGCCCAGCCGAAGATGGAGGCCCATCTTGCATGATGGAGGCCATTTGTCCCTCCTAGCTGCCAAGTGCTCCCCATGCATATCCAATGATTGTCAATCATTGAGGGGAAGAAAATTAAGGGAGACGAGTGACCGATTTTGAGAGAGGGAGAGAGGGAAAGCTGTCAAGAGAGAGAGAGAGAGTGAGGAACTGAGAGAGAGGAGGAAGAGGTCGCGCGAGGAAGAAGCCGCTTGTCTGTTGCCCGTCGTTGCCGTGTCCAGCCGCCTTGTGCTTGTGCTTGCTCGGTTTGGAGATTAGACAAATGCCTCTCCCTCCAGTCTTGTGTGGCACTTTCTACGGCATTCCCACGGATGTGGAAGTTGAGTGCATGGAGCACATTTGCATCACCATCCCTGGGTTGGTGTTTCTGCGAGTTTGGGTGTTGGTGATGTATGATGTGGGCGATGTATGATATGGGCCTGCCTGGGGGCCTCGTCATCCAAGAGTTCCTGTCCGTCCATGTTCGACGCAACGGGGTGATGCTGGGGATGTTGCCGCCACCACCACCTGATGCATCGGATTGGGTGTGATGGCCCGTGAGAGGAGAGGGAGCTATCACTTTTTGGAAGATAGCCGACACTTGTAGATGGAAGGTTTTACACGTTTCGATATAAGGGGTCGATGATCTCTTTTGAGATGTAGCCAAGCATAGTGAAAAGTTTTGGTTTCCTTTTTGGTGATACCGACCCAAGATGTCCATCCTGAAATTATAAATAAAAGTGGTTCGGCTTTATGTTTTCCTTCAATGTGTAGTTGGTGTGCATTGTATTATCGCTAAGAGAGTGGAGGGATGGTGAGACTCGCCTCTAATTTTCTCTATGAGCTGCGCTAAACTCCTTTAAGAAAAAAAAATGCCTATGAACCTCGGCCCATCTTTACAACTCCCTTTCTTCAAAGACAAGTAACCGCATTGCAATAGGTAGGGCGTTTGGTATTTGTGGCGACCTTACTGGGTTTGGGGGTGCCACATTGTGCTCTAAATTGTACTCAAAAGAGAGAGACTTATATTGTGACTTTGTGAGAGAGCAGTAGAGACTCTTCACGGTGAAGTCGAGATCGCAAAATTGTAAATTCTCTTTTGATTCATAGTGGAAACCAGCCAGAAGGCTATCAACGTGGGAGAGTTGACGTAAGCTTGATCTAAGCCAAACCACTATAAATTATGTGTCCTTATTCTTTTCTCTAAACTCCTTTACTTTGTTCGTAATTTTGTTTATAGTTAAAGTCTGAACTCGCTCAAAGTCCGTTGTTCTTCAGACTCAGTTTCAAAAGCAAAATATTTTTATTACTCTTTGTGAAAATTTTCTTCACACCTATTCACCCCCCTCTAAATGTTCATACTAGCACTGACATATTCAAGCACAGTGTTTTCAAACCCTAATTCTCTCTCTCTCTTGATTTTTCTCGTAAAAACTCTTTGCAAATTTACTTCTCTCTTTCAAATCGAACATGTCGTCAAAGTCCTCCAAATCTGCAACAATGTCGTTTTAGAGGTAATCTTCTTGCATCGCAAGTCGTGGCCCTCGCAATATGCCTGAAGGACCAACTCACTTTGATCTAACTGGAGAAGATTCTCTTTGGAGTTCTCCTCGTCACTTTGCAGATGAGGAAGCTACACAAGAGGCGACTCCTATCTCTGTAATAAGGCCTGAGGTACTTTTCAAGCATTATAAGTTTTTGAAACGGGGTGGAAGTCCTATGGATTTTATCTCTAGTTTTCTAAAAGACAATGGCTACGGAAACGAAACTCTATTTTTGAGAGCAATGGAAATGTTAGGACTGGCGCCAAAAGGAACAGCAGATAAGGAATTAATGAATTTTCCTTCTAATCCTCATTTTGGGTCATAAAATCGGCCTGAGAATAAAGATGATGATGAGAGAATCTTTACAAATTTTCAACCAAGAATGGGTGTGGTTACTGAGATTCCTGGAGAAAGAACGAAACTTTTTCGTTCAAAAGAGTATAAAAGAGTTTATGCTCAAATGTTGAATAAAGGAGTGATAAACCCACGCACAGTAGACTTTGACTTTCTAGATTCTATAAAGGTTAACTTGAGGGAAAAGTTGGCCAATCCTGAACTTGAAAAATTTTGTGTAGAGACTGTTGAAGCATATCCTGAACTAACGGCATATTTGTACTCGAATCTATCATTTCTGGATCAAACTCATATTTAGTTTACTGTTTATTATAGAGTGTTTACTGTAGATGTGGATATTCTAGCTAACATTTTGGGTGTAGAATGGAGTGGTTTTCTACCCATAATTGTTTCCATCAATCAAGCCATTAGATTTCTCGTGAAGGACAGATTTCCGAGTGGGAGTATTACTTTCTCTCATATGCCAGCTTCAAACATTCTGTTGCATAAGATTGTGATTAATTGCATCAGACCCAAGGCTGCCTCCAAGACTGATGTCTCAAGATTTGAAGCAAAGATCACGTGGGCAATTTGCAATGGAATTCATTTTTCTCTCCCACATACTATCTTTTTGCATATGTACAGAACTGTGATGAAGGAAAAAGGACAACTGCCCTATTCTGCCTTGATAACGAGATTATTCAAACACTTTTAAATTCAGTTACCCTCTCAAATTCGATCAAGGACTGTCACTCCTATGGAGATAGGAATGAAGATGATTTTCAAGATGAGGCTAAAAGATCTTTCTAAGGCCCTGGATCTTTTAAAGAATGAATCATCTAGCAAAATCAAAGAAGGAACTATTGCTGCTAAGAAGTGCAAAGGAAAGGATGTTGTCCAAAAGACTTTAAAGAAAAAGAAATCTATCCTTCTGCAAGACGAAGAGGAGGAAGATGAAGATCAGACAATATCTGCCATTGCTTTGTGTAATCTTCAAGGTTCTGCTGATTCTGAAGAGACATAAGAAGAAGAAGGTGAAAAGAAGAAGAAGAAGAAGAAGAAGAAGAAGAAGAAGAAGAAGAAGAAGAAGAAGAAGAAGAAGAAAAGAGTGATGCTGAAGAATCTGAAGAGAAGGAGAATGAAGACTTAGAAAGAGACGCTGGTACACTACCAAAATTAGAAGAAACTGAAGAAAACAGGGAAACTACTACACCTGAAGAAAAGGAGACTGAACTAGAGAAGCGATCACGTGCTGGAAAAGAGAAAGTGCAAGAAGGAGAAGTTTCGTCTCAACCTGAAAGCACCAAAACAAGGGGAGAATATGAGAAAACTTCATTAGATGCACTTACTGCTAGTGATGGTATCAGTAGATCTCCTGCAGATGTTGAAGATGTATTTGCATCTCATTTCCCTGAAGTTGATATTGAATAGGAAACTCCAAGTCAGGGTAAGCAACAAATTGCACACGTTCAAATTGATGTTCATTCACTTCGGATGCTCCACAAATTCACTTTGCTGAATGTGACATCCCAAATTTTGACCCCGTTCCGAATATATAAAATAGGCATCTCGTTGACGCGCCGATGGTCCTTTTTCTCTGAGCTGATCACTCACGACTTAACCAATCTATTGGGTGAAGCCGTTAAGGGATATAACCGTGGTAAAATCCCTAAAAGCTACTCAATAGGTCGGATCGGACTAAAATCGTGTTCGGTCGATTTTAACCACGAAATTGAATTTGGTTTCGGAAATCAGACGCTTGAGCATGTCACGGTTCATTTTTAGGATGTTGTCTTGTCTTTCGGAGAAATTCCATCGAGTTTGGAATTTTTACGGAAAATCGATTCGGACGTCGCGAAAATTAACGGAAATTCGGATGGACATTATTAGAGGAATTTTGGGTCACCAAATTTAAGTAAATGGTGAGGAGATGGTGCAAATTCGTAGGGGTGATGGACTACTGCAGTTTGGTCCGCAAATTGATTTCATGTGGTGTGGAATTGTGGAGAAATTGGCCCTTGAGTGACCCATTGGAAAGGTTGGCTGAAAATAGGCATAGTTATCTACAACAAAATGATTTAATTTGGGTGAAATTAGAGCAAATTCTCCATTGGTTGGGCTGAAGACTTTTATGGTTTGTTAATCATGAGTGAGATATTTTATTTGGACTTGATCTCCTCTCATTCGGCTTCTCCAGCAAGTCTCGCCGACTTCATCTCCACGGCAACTCTCTCTCTCTCTTTCTCTCGATTTCCTTCCTTCTGTTTTCTATTCTTTGCTTTCATTTCCTTGGCCATGGGACTTTTTCTTCTCTCTCCACTCACGAAGCCCCCCACTCACCGAAGTTCAGCCATGACATCCAGCTGCCCTGAAACAATTGCTTCCACCGAATCTACTGCCTTGATCTTTTCCCCTCTTCAACTGCACGATCGAAGCCCAGCTCTCCATCTTGTTGACCGAAATTTTCCACCAAATTCAGCCAGCGAGAGCAAGCCGCGCGTCTCCATCTTTGTGCCCTCCCTGCCGTCTCACGCTGTAACTCTTCATCCACGGGTCTTCAACAACTTCCTAGGACCTCACGCCAGCAAAGCCGCGCGTCCGAGTCTTCATTTGGCTCAAGTCAACGCTGCCATCTCCACGCAATCACCTGCCCCACCAAACTTCCTCTCGCCTCCACCGAAGTCGACCGCAAGCTTGATGCAGCAAATCCTTGCCCAGTTCGTTGCCTCCGTTTCCAGCGAGGGCCTCCATCCATGTCTTCGGCCAAGCCCAGCAACTTGTGTCTCCAAGCCCAGCCCATCTTAGCACAAGAAGGCAGCCCATCCTCGTGCAAGCCCGTGCAGCCAAAGTTAAATTTAGATTATTTTAGCCCATGAGAAAGCAGCCCATCTCGAAGTCAACTCAGCCCAGTCCAACAGCTCTTGAGTCGGCAGTCCATTTTCAATTGATTTGAAGCCTAAGTTGGTCCAAGTTCAGCCCGCAAAGAGCCCAATCACAGTTAGGCCCAAGCCTAAGAGCAAGCCCATTCCGGTACAAGAACAAATCTCATTTGAGCTGAGATTTGTTGGGCCAAGGTCAAGGCCCGATCCAAGCCCACCGGTGTCGTCGAAAGTCCGATTTCGACTGCTGTCGCGTCGCCGTCGCGGTGATTCGGTCTCCGCTTTTGCCAAGTGAGTTTTACTCACTAATGCTTTCTTAGTCTGCTAATTATACTTAGGGTTGGTTAGATTTAATTAATTGCAATTAGGTGGTTAGATTAATTTAGATAAATTAAATTAGAGACTTAATGATGCATGTTAGGTGGTTAGAAATAGCCATTAGCTAGTAGACGCGCTATATTAATTATTGAACGAGTCTCGGTAATTTTCCGGGCTCGTCTCGGCTTCCAATAAGGCATTATGGGCCTAAATTGGATTTTTAGTATTTATTTATTTAATTTTCGAAATTAATTATTTAATTATTTATTTTTCCGGAAATTCAACCGGATAGCCGGTGACCGGAATTTCGTGCTGATGATTGTGGTGCAGTCTGTTTATTTATTTGAGCTTTATTTTGTGTTAAATTGATTTATGAGTGATTTTAGGATTTATTCCTAAATTGAGTAATCTTTGGTTATTAATTGAAAAATAACCGGGCATCGGTTGCCAATGCCAAAAATGTTTTGGTAGACAACAGAAAAAGGTGGGATTTATAGAAAAGGAAACTATTCTATTTTGGCTAAGGCCGATTGTGTACCACACACGATATTTTATCGAGTATCTTTGATATCAACACATTAGGCCAAGATATTATGAAATTGAGGAATTTAATTACAAGGTGCAATATCGTTGGCCATAGTTGAGAGGGTCGGGTGGGACCGTAAAGCCACTAGATCTTGAGAGGGTCGGGTGGGACCGTAAGCCACTAGATCTTGAGAAGGTCGGGTGGGACCATAAAGCCATTAAATCTTGAGAGTGGCATCTAAAAGGCACGTGGGCTCGGTGAATTGATGCATCACTTTGGTGAACTAGTGCGCTTAGAGAATGCACGTGACCCCCGCATTGTAAAAAGGGCACGTGGGCTCGGTGAATTGATGCATCACTTTGGTGAATTAGTGCCTTAGAGAATGCACGTGGGCCCAAGGAATTAAGTGAGGCATCTTCGGAGAGACACGTGGGCTCCGGTGATTTGATGCATCACTTTGGTGAACTAGTGCCTTAGAGAATGCACGTGTCTTTCAGTGACATGTAATCGACCTGTTCGATTTGTTATGAGTAATGGATGCCTATTATAAATTGTACTGATTTGCAGGTGGAATCTGAGGCCAAGGTAAGTCCTTTGACCTGTGCGTGTTTAGGCAGCCCATAGTGTATTGGCTTACTAATCGGGTCTTAGGGGGTAGAACTTGCTGAGACGTTGTCTCATTGGTTATTGAATAACCATTTCAGGTCCCTAAACGTAGTAGACTTGGATGTTGAAGATCTTGAAAGTCCGGTGCGGTCTACTGAAAGCTCCAGTTGGAGTGTGGAGAATGATAAAGAGGAGGACGGGGACCCGTAGCTTGTAGAACCCCGCTTTTCTTTGTAGACCTTGTGTTTTTAACTGGCTTAATGTGAATTGGACTTAATAGTTCACTTTGTACATATATGTGCATTGTTTTGCAATGTATATAAGAGTGAAGGTTTGAAATTTAATCCTACTGTTCTATCCCAATGTTTTATTGTCTGGGGATTTTAATTTATAACTGCTTCCGCATGCGTAATAAAAAGAAAAGGGTCGGTGATATGTAGCCCTGGGATATCGCATTTGAAAATCGACCAAGGTGAGGGATGGGCGCGTGCCTGAGGATCAGGGCGTGACACTGAAGCTAGTGCCCAAATCAAACTTGATGCAAATTATCCAAGGAAAGTAGACCTCTTGTTGGAGAAAAAGGCACATCAATATGCCATAGAGGTTGAGATTCATAAGCTACATATTGCCTTAAGGTCTACCTCAGATTTTCTAACAGGCAAGGTATAGTCTCTTGACACTCAAGTTCAGATATTGAATCAACAGGCTTCGCAGACTATAGCCAAAGTGGAGAATGTATATATTCGGTGCCTACATAAGCTTGAGGAGACCGTGCAATCACTGGAGGATTTCCGACTTGTTCGCGTTCCAAAATAGCCCTAATCATCTTTTTATTCACTCTTTTCCTTACTGACTCTATCTTGTTGCAGATGACAAAAAGGGGAAGAGTGAAAGTAGATTTAAAATTCTTGTTATTTGCTTGAACTTTGGAGTTTGTTTTGTTTTGGATTGTGTTGAATTGAACTTGTGGTTTTGTTGTGGATCGTGGTTAACTTTTGTGGTTGTGGATTGAACTTTTGCAGTGTTTGAACTCTAATTTTTTTTTTTTTTAATGTTGAGACTAATGTGTCTGGTGGTTGTAGATTCTATGATATTCTGTTCTATAAATAATCCGTTCTTATTATAAACTATCATGTGCTGCTAAAGTGTTGTTTTGCAAGATATAAGTTTTAAATCTGCATGAAAGTTTTGTCACAATCAAAAAGGGGGAGATTGTTGAGGAAACTCCTATTAGATTTTGAAGTTGACAAAACTTTTCTATTTTTATTCTGAGGAATATTAGACTTCTGTGGAATTCTTTCAAAGTCTATCTTACAACAGAAGTCTGCCCCACTCCAACAAAGATCCATATTGAATTCAAGTGAAGAATGAAGATATAATCAGACTCAGGATTATTTTTCTTCCTTCAAGGATTCAGTAAGAACATGATACATCTGGCTTTCTGGTTGGAAATCTCACTTACCTTTTTTTGATATTTTTGATTAAGTCATTCACGGATCGATATAATCTTTTTGGAAGACAAGTTTATTTGGAAAGAATCTACCTATAGAAACCTAGATCCTAATTGTATGGGCGACCAGGATCATTGGACTTTCATCTCAATCTTCAAACGGCTCAAGATCTCCTTGATTGATTTTGTACAACGAGTTGATTTGAAGAATTCCTCTTGAAAGTGCCAATGGTCACAAAGGCATGGAGAAGTATTTAAGGAGGTTTTTTCGAGTCATTCGATAGAGAGCGTGAAAGCTAGAATTCCAAAGTCTGAAACTTCTCAAAACACTTGTTCTTTCTCATATAGTGCTCAAACTTGTATTCGAAAGAGAGAGAAATACTAAAGAGTGACTTAGTGAGAGAAATAGAAGTTCTTTACTGAGTATTCAGTGATATATTGTTGTAATTCTCTTTTGATTCATAGTAAAATCCAGCTAGAAGGCTGTCAACGTGGGAGAGTAGATGTAGGCTTAATTTAAGCCGAACCACTATAAATCTTGTATTCATTTTCTCTTCTTTGAACTCCTTTAATTTATCTGATGTGATACTTTCCTAACTTTCACTGTATTTGATTAAATATGAATCTTTATTCAAAGTCTAAAGTTTAACAAACTCAGTTTAAAAGAAAAATATCTTTACTGCTATTTTAGAATAATCGTCTTTACACCTATTCATCCCCCCTCTAGGTGTTTATACTAGCTTTTTCAAAAGTGACAAAAGTTCACACCCACTTGAAGAGATGGTGATTTTGGAGAAGATTCCTTCACTTAGTGAAACATGGCATTAAAGAAGACGGGGCAAATTCCTAATGTGGACAGACCCTTGACGTCAAGGGAGGACTTAACCATTAATTCCATTCTCCTTGGCCCACTACAATCATATTTTTCATTAATTTATGCAATGCACAAGATATATCTAATATGTGTGGTCCTTTATTTGCAAGGACTTGTTAGTCTCTTTTAGAGCAAGGACTGGGATGGAAGTAAACTACACAAAAACATAATATTACCAATATACAACCCCAACCTACATTAAAAAAAACTATGAATTCATTGCCAAAAAAGCATGAAACTCTAGAAATGCACAAGGAAGACCTATTTTTGAGTTTATTCTTCTTTTTTGGAAATGCTAATGTTGTTTTGAGCTATAATTCATTTATGCTTTTATGTAGAAATCGTTATCATAAATCAGTAAACCATCATCAAGAAATTTTCTCTAAAGGATCGTGCGACATCCGTCAAGGCCGGGGATGTGATGGAAGAAAAAGTGACATTGAAGTTCCCATCCCCACTTGAAATGACAGTGATTTATGAAAAGATTCCTCCACTCAGGTGAAACACGGCAACAGAAGAAGATTGGACGAATTCCCCGTGTACATATTGCATGAAACACGATTCCAAAGCTACTATAAAAGTGGTCGACTTGACTTGATTTTTCATCAGTAGGTTGTTACCTCTTTTTATTTTCTTTTTTGTTCGATTTTTGGGTCTTCTGGCATCAATGTCTGTTTTGCGTCATTAGGTCCCTTGTTTTCATTGATTGATTCATGGTGATGTAGCTTTATTAGATACATCGACAATATCCTAAAATTTGAATTCTTAATCACTCGATAAACAATTCACCACTATGGACCGGGGTATTCCGTTGATTGAGTTGTTGGATGTAGAAGTCTAGCATTTTCAAAGGACTTTTCTCGTTATACATGTGTGCACAAGGAAAGCTTGATTTGCTTTAATTGATCCCACTTTTTGATTGATCATTCTACAATGACTTAACTTGATTCTCTTCTTTGATGTCGTACGTAGCACGCCAAGCTCATCTGAGTAGTTGATCATATGTGGTTCTCAACAGGAATGGTTCTCAACACGGTGCACGTGTCCTCTGAGCACCGTCCACCATCGTGAGCCTCAACCGAAGCCTATTCAGCCGCCTCCGACCGCCGTGGAGCCCCGCCTAAACCCGATTCGGCCCCCTCGTGTGGCACCCCCGATTTGCTAAGGTCGCCACAGATACCTATTCGCTCTACCTATTGTATACCAGTCTAATATCTTTCATTCGGTTTGAAGAGGAACCATAGTTCATAGGAATTTTTTTTTTTTTTAAGTTTCAGCGCAGCTCATCAGCGAAAGTATAAACGAGTCTCACCATCCCTTACTCCCATGACAATAATACAATCCACACCGACTACGCACCAAAGGAAAAGATAAAGCCGAGTCACTTTTATTCACATTTTTACGATGGACATCTCGGGTCGGTACAACAAAAAGCCAAGAGTTTTAGCTATACTTGGCTATGAGTCAAAAGAGATCTTGACCCCACATCGAACATGTATACCCCTCCATCTACAAGTGTTGGCTATCCCAAAAAGTGCCAGCTCCCACCAGTCAAACGTGCCATCACACCCAACCCGGTGCATCAGGCAGCAGCGGCGGCAACATCCCCAGCATCACCCCATCGCGATAGACGTGGACAGATAGAAACTCCTAAACGACCGGGCCCTCAGCTAGGCCCACATCATACATGACCAGCACGCAGACTCGAATGAACACCAGACCGGGAACAGTGACACAGATGTGCTCCGCGCACTCGACCTCAATGTTAGACGGTAAGCCATAGAAGGTACCACGCGCAACCGGTTGTAAAGGCATATTTTTAATCTGAAATGTTAGTCCCCAAAGGGGTGAGTACAACCACTCAGTAGTAAAGATCCATCAAACTACACAATGCGTCAAATAGAACAATCAAGATATCATGAATAAAGTACACATCATTCATACATTTGAGCATACCTCACCTTACAGCCATGCATATGTCACCATACAACGTGCATATACCACCATGCACTTGTATATATATCATTAAACAGCCGTGCATATATCACCATGCAACGTGCATATACCACCATGCACTTGTGCATATATATCATCAAATAGCCATGCATATATGCACACATCCATACGCATGATTCAATTTCAAATTTTTATCTTTCAATTGGATCACATCATTTTTCTTTCCCGGGACCAATAATTGCATCCCCCATTTATCGCTCACACCCAACCTGGCATTGCGAGGAGCCTTCGGCACACACCTCCAGGCATCCGGCACACACCTCCGGGCATCTTGTACCCCATCTGGCATCACCAAGAATTTCCACCGGCACACACCTCCAGGGCTTCCGGCACACACCTCCGGGCATCCTAACACTCCCGGGGCATCGTCGACTCACACGTCCGACGGTATCCTCATTACCATACTTTATCTTTATATATCTGTCTCATTATCAACATGGCATATGATGTGATGGTAACAAAATCTAATTCAGCTTTTAATATTATATGTCATGCAAATTGTCACCACATATACAGCAAAATCAATCACTCAAGACTAGGGGTGTGCAAAATACCCGGAACCGCCGGACCGCCGGAACCGGACCGGAACCGCCGGAACCGGCGGTTCTTGAGGGAAACGGTCCGTTCCGGTTCCATGGGCGGATCCGCCCGCCGCCCACCCGGACCGGACCGGAACCTTTTTAATATTAAAAAAAAAAAAATTACTAAAAGAAACCCTAGATCTCATCTCACTCCCTTTGTCTTCGGGTCTTAATCCTGTCGCCATTTCGCTGCGTTACTTCTCTCGCCATCCGCATCTCCACGTACTTAAATTTGGTTTTTCTTTCTTTGGCTTACTTTGATGTCACATAGTCGTTCTATGTTGAAAACCAAAATTGTTTCGTGTCAAGATCAAGTACCATGGATCCACCCAGGAACCGGATCGGACCAACGGTCCGGTTCCTAGGTGGATCCATGCAACAAACGGGTGGATCCCGGTTCCAATTTTTTGGAACCGATCCTTAGCGAGCGGTTCTCGGTTCTAGGTCGGGAACCGCCTGCCCGGACCATGCACACCCCTACTCAAGACATTATATCTCATAGAGCAAATTCATTCATTATATATTTTTGTTTTGAAAATATAGTAAATTTTTGGATAAAACAGAATATACTCTTTTGGTTAAAACTCTTGAAAAATTAGTAAACAGCCTTAATTAATTTTAAAATTTTGACATGATGCATACAAGAACTAGAGGAAGAAATTTCATGGAAAACACCACACCAAAAGAACATCATTCATTTCGGTACAATCCATGCATCACAGTCTTTAAAATTTCAACATTTCTGTTTGCACAGTCTCAGAAATAATTTCGATTAAATACACAAATGAACTCCAAAAATTCTGAAATTTTGATATGTTATAAACAACACTTAAGGGTAAATATCTTGTGAAGAAATCAAAATCCAATTCATTCTAGATAAATAGGTATAGACGGTTAATACCTCATGTTCTCGGTGTTAATTTTCCAGATTAGATTCTTTCAAAGAAATTTCGTTTCACCAACCTACACATGTCCGTTTCTTCTAAATTTTCAGTATGTTATTCTGCAGAATGTTATCTACAACTTTCATTGAGGAATCGAAGTGAGATTTCAACAAAAAAACTACTTTACAGTCCACGAAATCACCAAAGGTCAGCACAACAAATTCCAGATCTAGTTTCTCCAAAGGAAAATCATTTCACCAAGAAATACTTGTCCGTTTTGTCTCAAATTTTAGTATGTTACTCCTTAAGATGTCCTCTACAACTTTCATCAAGAGGTTGAGGTGAGATTTCAAACAAAATGTCACATGCAGCTCATGAATTCATAGAAGGTCAGTCTGTCCTTTGAAAAACAGAACACTAGGCCAACTCCTTACTCCCCAAAGCTTCGAATTTCATCACTCCTAACACCACCAAGGCTTTTCACCCTTCACAACACACATCACAGCAAGAAAAAGGTAGGTTTTTGGACTCTACTTGCCTCAAATTCCAGCAAACAAACGGTGAGGGATGAGGCAGCTCGACGACGGAACACGGCGGCGAATGGACCTCCTTCTTCCTCTCACACGCACGGACTGCCCTCTTCCTTTCTCCCTTTCTCTCTTCCTCTCTTCCTCTCATGTGAACCCTCTCCCTCTCTCAGTTAATCCACTCCTCTTCCCCTCACTAATTTCCTCCTCCTTCATGATTAGCCATCATTAGGTTGCATGCATGGCCACTTACACTTGGCAACAAAGAGACAACACTTGGCCAATCCATGCAAGAGAAGGGGGGGTCATCCGGCGGGGCTTTGGGCTGCCCTTGGTCGACCCAATAGATGGGAGTGGTGGGCTAGTTTGGTCCTTAAGAAATCAGCCCGCCCTTCCTTTTAAAATCTACTTTAAATCCCTATTTACAACAAATACTTAATTACAATTTATAAGGCCATTAAAATTTACAACATAAATTAATAAAATTCAACTTATAACACACAAATGGCCAAGAATAAAATTTTCCTATCAATAATTATCCAGTTAAGAGCCCGGCCTTAATCTAATGCAAATCATGGTTCAAAAAGGCTACAAAATACAATGATGGTGCTTCCATCACCTATCCAAGGCTCTTAGCACATTTAGGGATTATCATGAAATTCTAGGATGCCACACCTCGGTTCATCCCCGCCTCAACCGAGCCTCTATCTAGCTTTTACAGCCACCAACTAGCACCGAGCAAAAGCTGAGTTTAGTGGGTTTTCAGCACTGTTTAGGCTCACTTTGGCTCGTTTCCGGACCCCGAAAGCCAAGCCCGCTTTGGAGAAGATCGAGCCCCGTCGCGTCCCCATCAATTTGAACCAAGCAGTTCGCTAAACAAGTGAGTTTAACTCACTAATCCTCGCTTAATAGGTTAATGACGCTTAAGGGTTGATTAGTTTAGACTAAGTATGGATTAGGTGGATAGTTAGATTAGATTAGTGAATTTAATTAATTACCGATGAATGTTAGGTGGATAGTTAGTGCAATTAGGACCTAGACAAGCTCTAGTATTTATCTAGAGTGATTCAGAAATTTTCCGGTTCCGTCTCGGCTTCCAATTAGGCATTACGAGCCTAAGTTTTAATTATTGGCATTTAATAATTAATTTCCGTAATTATTTATTTATTTATTTATTTTTCAAAAATTAGACTGGGATAGCCGATTACCGGAATTTTATGTTGATTGCTGTGGTATGATCTATTTATTTAACTGAGCTCAAATTGGTACTGATTGTGCATGATTTGTATTTTAGGAATTTATTCCTAAATTGGATTAATTTCAGTAATTAGTTGAAAAATAACCGAGTGTCGGTTTACAACACCAAAAATATTTTGGTGGACCATATAAATTGGTGGGATTTTCAAGTGGCAGGAAATTGTATTTTGGTTAAGGAGGACCGTGTACCCACACACGACTATTTTTATCAGGTATCTTTAATATAAGGAAATTAGGCCAAGATATTATGTTAATTGAGGAATTCATTGCGAAGTGCAATATCTTTAGGCGTGGTTGAATAGTCGTGGGATGTTATGGGTTGGATTAAATAAACCGCCGAAGTATGGCTATGCCCATTGTGCCGTGATTACCACCTGGTAGGAGTTGTGCTCATTAGGCCGTGATTTACTGCCGACATAGAAATCGGCTATGCCTATTGGACAATGATTACCACCTGACAGAGGTCATGCCCATTGGGCTGTGATTCACCACAAAAAAATTTGTAGGCCGTGTCCAAGTGAGGCCGAGATTTATAATTGAAGTGAGTAATGGAATTGATCGTGTGAATGTGTTGATGACATGGAATCGACCGAGTCGATTGATCGATTGTTTGTGGCACCCCCAAACCCGGTAGAGTCGCCACAGATATTAAGCGTTCTATCCATTGCAATTACTGGTTACTTGTCTTTAATAAAAAGGGGAGTTGTAAAGAAAGACCGAGGCTTATAGGCATTTTTTTTTTTAAAAGGTTAGCGCAGCTCATAGCGAAAATTAGAGGCGAGTCTCACCATCCCTCCACTTCTCTTAGCGACGATACAATGCACACCAACTACACAATGAAGGAAAACATAAGGCCGAATCACTTTTATTTACATTTTCAGGATGGACATCTTGGGTCGGTATAACCAAAAAGAAAACCAAGACTTTTCACTATGCTCGGCTATATCTCAAAAGAGATCATCGACCCCCTATATCGAAATGTAAAAGACCTTCCATCTACAAGTGTCGACTCCTTCTCCAAAAGTGTCGTCTCTCTCTCCTTCTCACGGGCCATCACACCCAGCCAGGTGCATCGGGCAGTGGCGGTGGCAGCATCCCCATCATCACCCCGTCCCGGCGGACGTGGACGGACAGGAACTCCTGGATGACGGGACCCCCAGCCAGGCCGACGTTGTACATCACCAGCACCCGCACACACAAAAACACCAACCCAGGGATGGTGATGCAAAGGTGCTCCGAACACTCCACCTCCACATCCGAGGGAATGCCGTAGAGAGTGCCACGTGAAACTGGAGGGAGAGGCATCTCTCGCTAATCTAAAATGTTGGTCCCCGAAGGGGTGAGTACAACCACTCAGCAGGTAAAGGACCAATGACCACTCAATGCATCATACAATACAATCATAGTATAACACCTGTCATTTAAGTATTCCTACATAATTTACCCTGATATCATGCACATGTCATCATATTTCACCTACATGCATCATCATATAGTCATGATCCTCATCATGCATCCATACACTCATCATCATCATATCACATATTATCATCATGCCATAGGTGCACATACATCCATGCGCTCATCATCATCATGTCACACGTTATCATCATGCCATAGGTGCACATACATCCATGCATTCATCATCATCATATCACATGTTATCATCATGCCATAGGTGCACATACATCCATGCACTCATCATCATATCACATGTTATGCTCATGCCATAGGTGCACATACATCCATGCACTCATCATCATCATATCACATGTTATGCTCATGCCATAGGTGCACATACATCCATGCACTCATCATCAAATCACATGTTATCATCATGCCATCATGCATACATATGACCACATTTTGCATGATTAAATTTCAACTCATGCTTTTTCAAATTGAATTGCCACATTTCTCTTTTCCGGGACCGGTAATTGCATCCCACATTTCTATCGCTCGCACCCAACCTGGCATCGCGAGGAACCTCCGGCACACACCTCCGGGCATCTCGAAACTCCCGAAGACATCCGGCACACACCTCCGGGCATCCGGCTCACACCTCCGGGCATCCCGACACTCCCGGGGCTTCGTCGGCTCACACCTCCGACGGTCATCCATATTCTCATACATCTCTTTTCCAATTTCACATTTGAAATTTTCAATGCAATTGATTTGAATTACTCTTTTGAAATCATGCAACATGCATTGGAAAATTTGTCCTTTGATAAAATGGTTTAAATGTAGTCTTTCTTTGAAATCATGGTAAATATATCATTTTCTTTAATGTTATATGGAATGCATGAAAACCATCAACCATTGCATGTACAATAATCCAAAGCATCATGATTCACATACTGTTTCATACAGATCACATATCAC
The DNA here is from genome assembly GCA_014182715.1 of Eucalyptus cloeziana. Classification (NCBI taxonomy): domain Eukaryota; kingdom Viridiplantae; phylum Streptophyta; class Magnoliopsida; order Myrtales; family Myrtaceae; genus Eucalyptus; species Eucalyptus cloeziana. Next base: position 28,399,711 of record CM024640.1, read on the forward strand.
AGCCTAGAATTGGTCATGCATCCCAATATCATAAATTTCGAAATTGTACAGCTTAAACAGTTTTCAAAACATAGTTCATTAAATAGGCAAATGACCTTCAAAAATCATGAAATTTAAGTATGTCATAGTCAAGACATAGGTAAAGATATCACATGCAGGAAATTTCTCCAAAAGAAATTTGTACAGAATAGTATTAGCCATACACTCCAATACCATCAAGTCCGAAATGCACAGATTGCACGGTTCTCAAATTACAGTCGATTAAATAGGCAAATGACCTTCAAAATCATGAAATTTAACTGTGTTGTAGTTAAGACATAGATAATGATATCACATGAAGGAAATTTCTACAAAAGAAATTTGTACAGAAAGATGCAGGTCATACATGTCAACATTTTCAAGTCCGAAACACACAGATTGCACAATTTTCATATCACGGTCAATTTAATATGCAAATGGCCTTCAAATATCATGAAATTTAACTATGTTGTAGCTAAGATATAGATAAAGATATCACATGAAGGAAATTTCTCCAAAAGAAATTTGTACAGAAAGTTATAGGTCATGCATGTCAATATTTCCATGTCCGAAACACACACCTCGCACAGTTTTCATATCACAGTCGGTTTAATAGGCAAATGACCATCAAAACTCATGAAATTTGAGTATGTTTAGTTTAGACATAGATAAAGATATCACATGATGGAAATTTCTCCAAAAGAAATTTGTACAGAAAGTTATAGGTCATGCATGTCAATATTTCCATGTCCAAAACACACACTTCGTACAGTTTTCATATCACAGTCAGTTTAATAGGCAAATGACCATCAATACTCATGAAATTTGATTATGTTGTATTTAAGACATAGATAAAGATATCATATGAAGGAAATTTCTCCAAAAGAAATTTGTACAGAAAGTTATAGGTCATGCATGTCAATATTTCCATGTCCGAAACACACACCTCGCACAGTTTTCATATCACAGTCGGTTTAATAGGCAAATGACCATCAAAACTCATGAAATTTGAGTATGTTATAGTTTAGATATAGATAAAGATATCACATGATGGAAATTTCTCCAAACGAAATTTGTACCGAAAGTTATAGGTCATGCATGTCAATATTTCCATGTCCGAAACACACACCTCGTACAGTTTTCATATCACAGTCGGTTTAATAGGCAAATGACCATCAATACTCATGAAATTTGAGTATGTTGTAGTTAAGACATAGATAAAGATATCACATGAAGGAAATTTCTCATAAAGAAATTTTTACAGAAAGTTATAGGTCATGCATGTCAATATTTCCATGTCCGAAACACACACCTCGCACAGTTTTCATATCATAGTCGGTTTAATAGGCAAATGACCATCAAACTCATGAAATTTGAGTATGTTGTAGTTAAGACATAGGTAAAGATATCACATGAAGGAAATTTCTCCAAAAGAAATTTGTACAGAAAGTTATAGGTCATGCATGTCAATATTTCCATGTCCGAAACACACACCTCGCACAGTTTTCATATCACAGTCGGTTTAATAGGCAAATGACCATCAAAACTGATGAAATTTTAGTATGTTGTAGTTGGAGATGTTGTCTACAACTTTCGTGCAGAAGTCGAAGCAAGAATCCGACCCAAACCATACATGCAAGCGTCTACAACATTCGGGGTTCAACGGTATACTCGAAAAAAACAGAGGGCATTTTCACATACGACTCATTCTAGCTTCGGTTCTTTGGACCCAAGACACCCAAATTCCATCACTAACCCAAACACACATGCAAGAGCAGCAAGGGATCCCAACTTGCCTCAAAAATCAAACCAAAGATGGCACACGGACGACGAAGAGTGGATGACGACGGGCGTGCGGGCGAGGGCTCCTTCTTCTCCTCTCTCGGTTCCTCTCTTTCTCGCAACCCTCTCTCTCTCTCTCTCCCTTGGACGAAGCCCTCTCTCTCTTTCCCCCTTAACCGGTTGCTTTTTCCCCCCTAAAGGTCTTCCCCTCCATCATTAGCAATGATTTAAGGTGCATGAAGGATAAATGGCAAGAGAGTTTGGGACAAATGGGGGAGGACATGCAAACCTATCCTCCTCCCCCTCCTTCGCACAGTCGGCGGCCCATCATGGGCTTCATGGGCCGGCGACAACCCCCCCTTGGGCCTCAATGGGCATACCATTTGGCCCACCTAAAGTCCAAGCTATTGGGCCTAAGGCCCAAGCCTAATTGAACCCCAACTTTACCTTTAATAATTCACTTTAATTCTTTCCTTTATAGATTTCAAGTTTTAAATTTCATATGGCCAAAATATTGCAACATTTAATTTATAAGGATTACTTCTATGAGATGCATAGCCAAATAAATTCTTCTTATTAATTTATCACAAAATTCAAATTTTAAGAACAAGCATACAACTCTTAGTCTTAAGAGCAAACTAATGGCTAAAATATAAATCAAAGGAAATTCATTACCTACTCATGAGCTCTAATGCATCTTAGGGCTTGTCTCTAATTTTGGGATGCCACAATTCTCCCCTCCTTAGAGAATTTCGTCCTCGAATTTAAATGTTACTCACGTCCTTGAAACAAGTAGTGGTACTTTTCCTTCATCTGGTCTTCACTTTCCCATGTGGCTTCCTCCATATCGTGATGTTGCCATAATACTTTTACCAAGGGAATCTTCTTAGTCCGAGAATTCGTTCGTTTCGATCCGATTTGCACACGGGCTCCTCGATGTACCTCGTTTTCTCATCCACTTTGATGGCTTCATGATCGAGTATGTGGCCGGGATCCGGCTGATACTTTCTTAGCATCGACACATGAAACACATCATGTAAATTTCCCAAATTAGGAGGCGGCGCCAAATGATAAGCTGCATCTCCTATTCTTTCAAGTATCTCAAAAGGTCCAACGAACCTGGGACCCAACTTTCCTTTCATCCCGAAACGAGATACTCCTTTTAACGGGGATACTTTAAGAAATACGTGATCCCCCACACTAGACTCTAAGGGCCTTCTACGCTTGTCCGCATAGACTCTGGGCTGTCTTAAGTCTTTTCCTGATAATTTCAACGGCCTCAGTGGTATCTTGTATCAATTCAGGTCCTGTCAATCTTCTTTCACCTACCTCGTCCCAACATATAGGGGTTCTGCATCTTCTCCCATATAATGCTTCATAGGGGCCATGCCTATACTTTTCTGAAAGTTGTTGTTATAAGCAAATTCTACCAAATGCAAGTTCTCATCCCATCTTCCTCTAAAGTCAATGATACAGGCTCTTAGCATATCCTCTAGAGTTTGTATCACTCTCTCTGTTTGTCCATCTATTTGAGGGTGATAAGCAGTACTGAATTGAAGTTTTGTCCCTAAAGCATTTTGCAGACTTCGCCAAAAATTCGAGGTAAATCTAGAGTCTTGATCCGAGGTGATCGTTATAGGTATACCATGTAAGCATATTATCTGGCTTACATAAATCTCAGCAAGTCTATTCATTGAATAGTTCATATGGACTGCTAAGAAATGGGTAGACTTAGTTAAACGGTCCACTATTACCCAAATTGAATCGTCACCACTTGATGTCCTTGGCAATCCTTGCACAAAATCCATCGTTACATGCTCCCACTTCCACTCTGGTATGTCTAGCGGTCTCAAAAGTCCTACCGGTTTGCGATGTTCCGCCTTCATTTGTTGGCACGTTAAACATTGAGAAACATACTTAGCCGTATCCGTTTTCATACCATTCCACCAAAATTGCTGACGCAAATTTCTGTACATTTTTGTACTACCTGGATGAATAATGTATCTACTCTTATGTGCCTCCGACAAAATCTCCTTCTTTACTTCTTCGTTGTCGGGTACACAGAGTCGTCCTTGACATCTTACCGCTCCATCTTCGAAAATTTGAAATTCTGGTCTCTTCCCTAAAGACACCGCCTCTTTTACTTTCATAATCTCCGGATCAGACTTTTGTAGGGTCTTAACTTTCTGAATGATTTCTGGTTCGATCCTTAAAGCTCTAAGCATACCAGTAAGACCATCCACCTTTAATTTAAATTCCGAGTCTGCTACGGACTTTAATAAACTCCATTCTGCTATTCTTAAACTAGCCATCTCCATGGCTAACTTACAGCTAAGAGCATCCGCTACCTTGTTTGCCTTCCCTGGATGGTATCGTATCTCACAATCATAATCTTTTAACAATTCCATCCACCTCCTTTGTCTCATGTTCAGCTCTTTTTGTGAGAACAGATATTTCAGGCTCTTATGATCCGTATAAATCTCAAACTTTTCCCCATACAAATAATGCCTCCATATCTTCAAGGTGAACACTATAGCTGCCAATTCTAGGTCATGCGTGGGGTAGTTTAGTTCATGGGGTTTCAATTGCCTAGATGCATAGGCTATGACTTTGCCATGTTGCATCAAAACACATCCCAATCCTTTTGTGAGATGCATCACTATATACCGTAAAACCATCAGGTCCAGATGGTATAGTCAAGATTGGGGCAGTGGTTAACTTTCTTTTAAGTTCTTGAAAGCTCCTTTCACATTCCCCACTCCATTCAAATTTCGCATTCTTCCGAGTTAATTTGGTTAAAGGGCCCGCCAATCGGGAAAACCCTTCAATAAACCTTCGGTAATAACCGGCCAATCCTAGGAAACTTCGTATTTCGGTGGGTGTGGTCGGTCTCGGCCATTTTATTACCATCTCAACTTTCGCCGGATCTACTGCAATTCCTCCTCCTGACACCACGTGTCCTAAAAATATTATCTGATCCAACCAAAATTCACATTTGCTGAATTTGGCATATAACTTGTGATCCCTCAGAGTTTGTAGAACTAACCTCAAGTGTTGCTCATGTTCCTTTGCCCCTTTCGAATAAACCAGGATATCGCCGATAAAAACAATCACAAACTGATCTAAATAGGGCTTAAATACCCTATTCATTAATCCATAAATGCAGCTGGTGCATTTGTCAATCCAAACGGCATGACGAGGAACTCGTAATGTCCATAACGAGTCCTAAATGCAGTCTTAGGAATGTCTTCTTTCTTAATTCTTAGCTGATGGTATCCCGACCTTAATTCAATCTTAGAGAAAACCGAACTTCCCTGGAGTTGGTCAAATAGGTCGTCAATTCTAGGCAATGGATACTTATTTTTAATGGTTCCTTGATTCAGTTGCCTATAGTCAATGCACAAACGCATCGACCCATCTTTCTTTTTCACAAACAGAACCGGTGCACCCCAAGGTGAAGCACTTGGCCTAATGAATCCTTTATCAAGCAACTCCTGTAGTTGCACTTTCAACTCCTTTAGTTCCATTAGGGCCATCCTATATGGGGCTTTCGATGTTGGTCTTGTTCCAGGCATCAGCTCAATTTCAAACTCAATCTCTCTTTCCGGGGGCAATCTAGGCAACTCTTCAGGAAATACGTCTTGAAATTCACTCACTACCCGAATTTCAACAAGTTTAGGCTCCTCCTTGGTACAATTTTTAATCATTGCTAGGTACTCCTGACATCCTTCGTCAAGTAACACATCAGCCTCTACTGCTGAAATAAGTGCTATAGATAGGTCGGTCTGGCCTCCCAGAAATTTACAATCCAACCAATCAGGTAGAACAAACTGGATCACTTTTCTATAACAATCCATTTTGGCCCGATACTTATGAAGCCAATCCATCCCTATGATAACATCAAAATCATACATGGCCATCACAACTAAATCTATTTCCATATCTCTTCCTCCTATGGTTATTTTACATTTTTCACACACTAGTGTAGACAACATAGTATCCTTTAAAGGCGTAGAAACACAAAGAGGGGTCTCAAGAAATGTCGCTTCAATTTTACTCAACAATCTATATCTGTCAGACACAAATGAATGCGTAGCACCCGTATCAAACAATGCATAAGCCTTCTTGCCATTTATGAAAATCGTACCTGAAATGACGTTCTTGGAAGCTTTTACTTCCTCTTGGGTGACTGCATACACTTTTCCTTGAGCTGGTGGCCTCTGTGGGTTCCTCTGAGAATATGGCCGATTGGCACGCGGAGGTACTTGTCGTAGTGAGTTGATACTAGTGCGGGACCTCTCCTGTGGACAGTCCTTCTTAAGATGTCCTATCTTTCCGCAGCCATAACATTTCAACCGTCCATTACAAGGTCCGGGGCCATGTCGTCCATCACACCTTCGACACTCTTCATTCCGATAGGGTGTTTTTCCTAAATTCGGACCACTCCTAGCCTTCCCAAAACTCCCGAAATTGCACTTCTTCTTGGACTCCCAGGTCTGACCTTGACCTGTATAGGGTCTCTTTCCCCGCCTGTTATCACCAAAAGACGATTGTCTCTTATTCTCTGACTGCTCCCTTACTAACTCCTGCTCCACCAATTGTGCCCTTTCATAGATCTCATTATAATCTCTTATGTTCAAAGGTACCAGTTGTTTCCTTATACTAGTTCTCAATCCCTTTAAAAACCTCTTAGCTTTTTCTTCCTGATCTTCAATCAATCTAGGAGCATATCTAGACAGCTTAGAGAATCTTGCCTCATATTGATCCACTGTCAGATCTTTTTGTTCTAACTAAACAAATTTTGTGATTTTCTTGTCCCTTGCACAGTCAGAAAAATGCTTTCTATTGAAAACCCTGACAAACTCTTCCCAATTAACATCAGTACCTGGTGGACAGATTGTATCCCTTGAAGCTCTCCACCAAAACTTCGCATTTCCCTCTAGCTAGTACTCTACTAAAGTTATTTTATCAGCATCATTGCAGTCCAACAATCGGAAAATTCGCTCCATCCCATCAATCCAATGTTCCGCCTCCTCAGGACTTCCCATTCCACTGAATTTGGGTGGTTTCAACTTCAAAAATTGTTCCACCAGTCCCTGAGTACGGCGTTCGCTCCAGTTGTTCTTTGCGCTTGCCTTTCCATCAGATTTCCAATATTGGCCAATGCTTACAGGATATCTTCCATTCGAGGTTCAACCCTTGATGTAAAGGCTTCACCCCTCGGTGGACGATGACTTCCATATCGTACCATGATTTTCCTGCAGTTTCCAAGCATTTGCCTCAGGAAATATCTAGGACTCAAGGTCTCCATTAAAAGTAATAACACTAAGAAAGATAAGTAACATAACCATGTTACTAGCACCCAAGAGTAACCTCAAAACATCAACTGGGGATCTACGGGTGAATACACATCACCCGTTGTTCAAAGTTAGCCAACCACTCTCAGTCAGTATCCTAGGGTGTGCATTGTCATTACTTTCCTCACTTTCCAAATGAGGCTCCTTATCACTCCATGTAAACCTATTGCTTTGATACCAACTGCTGTGGCACCCCCAAACCCGATAGAGTCGCCACAGATACTAAGCGTTCTATCCATTGCAATTACTGGTTACTTGTCTTTAATAAAAAGGGGAGTTGTAAAGAAAGACCGAGGCTTATAGGCATTTTTTTTTTTTTTTTTTTTTTTTTTTAAAGGTTAGCGCAGCTCATAGCGAAAATTAGAGGCGAGTCTCGGCATCTCTCCACTTCTCTTAGCGACGATACAATGCACACCAACTACACAATGAAGGAAAACATAAGGCCGAATCACTTTTATTTACATTTTCAGGATGTACATCTCGGGTCGGTATAACCAAAAAGAAAACCAAGACTTTTCACTATGCTCGGCTATATCTCAAAAGAGATCATCGACCCCCTATATCGAAACGTAAAAGACCTTCCATCTACAAGTGTCGGCTCCTTCTCCAAAAAGTGTCGTCTCTCTCTCTCTCCTTCTCATGAGCCATCACACCCAGCCAGGTGCATCGGGCGGTGGCGGTGGCAGCATCCCCATCATCACCCCATCCCGATGGACGTGGACGGACAGGAACTCCTGGATGACGGGACCCCCAGCCAGGCCCACGTCGTACATCACCAGCACCCGCACACGCAAAAACACCAACCTAGGGATGGTGATGCAAAGGTGCTCCGAGCACTCCACCTCCACATCTGAGGGAATGCCGTAGAGAGTGCCACGTGAAACTGGAGGGAGAGGCATCTCTCGCTAACCTGAAATGTTGGTCCTCGAAGGGGTGAGTACAACCACTCGGCAGGTAAAGGACCAATGACCACTCAATGCATCATACAATACAATCATAGTATAACACATGTCATTTAAGTATTCCTACATAATTTACCCCGATATCATGCACATGTCATCATATTTCACATACATGCATCATCATATAGTCATCATCCTCATCATGCATCCATACACTCATCATCATCATATCACATATTATCATCATGCCATAGGTGCACATAAATCCATGCACTCATCATCATCATGTCACACATTATCATCATGCCATAGGTGCACATACATCCATGCACTCATCATCATCATATCACATGTTATCATCATGCCTTAGGTGCACATACATCCATGCACTCATCATCATCATATCACATGTTATGCTCATGCCATAGGTGCACATACATCCATGCACTCATCATCATCATATCACATGTTATGCTCATGCCATAGGTGCACATACATCCATGCACTCATCATCAAATCACATGTTATCATCATGCCATCATGCATACATATGACCACATTTTGCATGATTAAATTTCAACTCATGCTTTTTCAAATTGAATTGCCACATTTCTCTTTTCCGGGACCGGTAATTGCATCCCACATTTCTATCGCTCGCACCCAACCTGGCATCGCGAGGAACCTCCGGCACACACCTCCGGGCATCTCGAAACTCCCGAGGACATCCGGCACACACCTCCGGGCATCCCGACACTCCCGGGGCATCGTCGGCTCACACCTCCGACGGTCATCCATATTCTCATACATCTCTCTTCCAATTTCGCATTTGAAATTTTCAATGCAATTGATTTGAATTACTCTTTTGAAATCATGCAACATGCATTGGAAAAATTGTCCTTTGATAAAATGGTTTAAATGCAGTCTTTCTTTGAAATCATGGAAAATATATCATTTTCTTTAATGTTATATGGAATGCATGAAAACCATCAACCATTGCATGTACAATAATCCAAAGCATCATGATTCACATACTATTTCGTACAGATCACATATCACGGCCTAGAATTGGTCATGCATCCCAATATCATAAATTTCGAAATTGTACAGCTTACACAGTTTTCAAAACATAGTTCATTAAATAGGCAAATGACCTTCAAAAATCACGAAATTTAAGTATGTTATAGTCAAGACATAGATAAAGATATCACATGAAGGAAATTTCTCCAAAAGAAATTTGTGCAGAATAGTATTAGCCATACACTCCAATACCATCAAGTCCGAAATGCACAGATTGCACGGTTCTCAAATTACAGTCGATTAAATAGGCAAATGACCTTAAAAAATCATGAAATTTAACTGTGTTGTATTTAAGACATAGATAAAGATATCACATGAAGGAAATTTCTCCAAAAGAAATTTGTACAGAAAGATACAGGTCATACATTCCAACATTTTCAAGTCCGAAACACACAGATTGCACAATTTTCATATCACGGTCAATTTAATATGCAAATGACCTTCAAAAATCATGAAATTTAACTATGTTGTAGTTAAGACATAGATAAAGATATCACATGAAGAAAATTCCTCCAAAAGAAATTTTTACAGAAAGTTATAGGTCATGCATGTCAATATTTCCATGTCCGAAACACACACCTCGCACAGTTTTCATATCACAGTCGGTTTAATAGGAAAATGACCATCAAAACTCATGAAATTTGAGTATGTTGTAGTTAAGACATAGGTAAAGATATCACATGATGGAAATTTCTCCAAAAGAAATTTGTACAGAAAGTTATAGGTCATGCATGTCAATATTTCCATGTCCGAAACACACACCTCGCACAGTTTTCATATCACAGTCGGTTTAATAGGCAAATGACCATCAATACTCATGAAATTTGAGTATGTTGTAGTTGGAGATGTTGTCTACAACTTTCATGAAGAAGTTGAAGCAAGAAGCCGACGCAAACCATACATGCAAGCGTCTACAACATTAGGGGTTCAACGGTATACTCGAAAAAAACAGAGGGCATTTTCACATACAACTCATTCTAGCTTCGGTTCTTTGGGCCCAAGACACCCAAATTCGATCACTAACCCAAACACACATGCAAAACACACATGGAAGAGCAGCAAGGGATCCCAACTTTCCTCAAAAATCAAACCAAAGATGGCACACGGACGGCGAAGAGCGGACAAACGGATGACGGGCGTGCGGGCGAGGGCTCCTTCTTCTCCTCTCTCGGTTCCTCTCTTTCTCGCAACCCTCTCTCTCTCTCTCTCTCCCTTGGACGAAGCCCTCTCTCTCTTTCCCCCTTAACCGGTTGCTTTTTCCCCCCTAAAGGTCTTCCCCTCCATCATTAGCAATGATTTAAGGTGCATGAAGGACAAATGGCAAGAGAGTTTGGGACAAATGGGGGAGGACATGCAAACCTATCCTCCTCCCCCTCCTTCGTACGGTCGGCGGCCCATCATGGGACTTCATGGGCCGGCGACAACCCCCCCCCATTGGGCCTCAATGGGCCGACCATTTGGCCCACCTAAAGTCCAAGCTATTGGGCCTAAGGCCCAAGCCTAATTGAACCCCAACTTTACCTTTAATAATTCACTTTAATTCTTTCCTTTATAGATTTCAAGTTTTAAATTTCATATGGCCAAAATATTGCAACATTTAATTTATAGGGATTACTTCTATGAGATGCATAGCCAAATAAATTCTTCTTATTAATTTATCCCAAAATTCAAATTTTAAGAACAAGCATACAACTCTTAGTCTTAAGAGCAAACTAATGGCTAAAATATAAATCAAAGGAAATTCATTACCTACTCATGAGCTCTAATGCATCTTAGGGCTTGTCTCTAATTTTGGGATGCCAAATTATTTGATCCGATTGAATGATTCGATGTGTTGATATGACTCGATGAGATTATGAATTGTATTGACTTGCAGGAAGGAAATCGAGGCCAAGGTAAGTCCTCTAACTCGTGGTTGTGCTTAGGCAGCCCTCAGGGCATATTTTCTTCCTAGTCGGGTTTTAGGGGGTTGAACTTGCTGAGACATAATCTCACCCCGTTGTGGAATAATATTTTAGGCCCATAGATGGCAGCCCCTCCTGCTCCTCCCAAGCATTTTGGTGAACTGAAGAAGTTCACAGAGCGGAGTTATCACATTTTGATACATGGGGACCCTAAAGGTTTAGAGTATGTGTTCGTGAAGTCCATTGTTTGGGTTGATGCGGGTTTACCCAAAAATTTGCCCCATCAATGCAGGGCATGGTATCACCATTGTAGTGATGGACGAAGAGAGGGCCCAGTACTGGAATTTGATATACCCCTATACATGATGGAGTTCGCTTTTGGAAAGGGTACAACAAACTCTAAGGGTGGATCGGTGGTGGATGCGAAGGACCCTAAGCTTGATGATCCAAACTCTCCGGTGTACTCAGCAATGGGCTTCAGCTGGAGCGTGGAAGAAGGAGAGATCGAGGAGGATGACCCGTAGTGGTTTGGAAAACCCCACCCCTATTTGTGAACCTTGTTTTCTGAATGATTTGAGTAGGACCTGACTTGGGTAGCTTGTATTGTAATATATAAATTATGGTTTGTAATGTATATAAGTATGGTTGTGATTTTTAGGTTCGAGAAATAAGGCCCTACTTTCCTGTCCCATTGTTTTATTGTCTTAGGATTTTATATCTGCTTTCACATACACATTAAAATGAAAGGGTCGGCGATGCATCCTGGGACGTCGCTATTTAATCGACCAGTGAGGGATGGGCGCATGCTCGAGGATCGATGTGTGACATCCCCATTTAGTGGTATCAGATGTGGCACCCCCAAATCCGAAAGGGTCGCCACGTACACCACACGCTCTCCCATGTGCAATACCGGTTACTTGTTTTTTTTTTAAAGAAGGGGAGTTGTAAAGAAGGGCCGAGGTTTAAAGGCATTTTTTTTTAAAGGAGTTTAGCACAATTCAAAACGAAACTAGAGACGAGTCTCACCACCCCTCTATTCTCTTAGCGATAGTACAATGCACACCGACTACACATTGAAAGGAAAACATAAGGCCGAACCACTTTTATTCACATTTTCAGGATGGACATCTTGGGTCGGTATAACCAAAAAGGAAACCAAGACTTTACATTATGCTTGGTCATATCTCAAAAGAGATCGTCGACCCTCTATATCGAAACGAGTAAGACCTTCCATCTACAAGTGTCGGCTCCCTCTCCAAAAAGTGTCATCTCTCTCTCTCCTTCTCACGGGCCATCACACCCAGCCAGGTGCATCGGGCGGTGGCGACGGCAGCATGCCCAGCATCACCCCGTCACGTCGGACATGGACGGACAGGAACTCCTGGATGACGGGGCCCCCAGCCAGGCCCACATCGTACATCACCAGCACCCGAACTCTCAGAAACACCAACCTAGGGATGGTGACGCAAATGTACTCCATGCATTCTACCTCCACATCCGAGGGAATGCCATAGAAAGTGCCACGTGAGACGAGAGGGAGAGGCATCTCTCTAATCTGAAATGTTAGTCCCCGAAGGGGTGAGTACAACCACTCAGCAGGTAAATGACCAATAACCACTCAATGCATCATACAATATAATCATCGCAATCATAGCATAACACATGACATTCAAGTATCCATGCATAATTTACCTTGATATCATGCACATGTCATCATATCTCACGTACATGCATCCATGCACTCATCATCATCATATCACATGTGCCATCATGCCATAGGTGCACATACATCCATACACTCATCATCACATCACATGTGCCATCATGCCATAGGTGCACATACATCCATGCACTCATCATCATCATATTACATGTGCCATCATGCCATAGGTGCACATACATCCATGCACTCATCATCATATCACATGTGCCATCATGCCATAGGTGCACATACATCCATGCACTCATCATCATATCACATGTTGTCATCATGCCATAGGTGCACATACGTCCATGCACTCATACATGTTACATTATGTCACCACGCATATGAGTCACTATACCATGCATGATTCGGTTGTAACTTATGTTTTTCAATTGAATTGCCACATTTTCCTTTCCCGGGACCAATAATTTCATCCCGCATTTCTATCGCTCGCACCCAACCTGGCATCACGAGGAACCTCCGGCACACACCTCCGGGCATCTCGAAACTCCCGAGGACATCCGGCACACACCTCCGGGCATCCGGCACACACCTCCGGGCATCTCGAAACTCCCGAGGCATCGTCGGCTCACACCTCCGACGGTCATCCATATTCTCATACATCTCATTTTCCAATTTCACATTTGAAATTTACAATGCAATTGGTTTAAATTACTCTTTTGAAATCATGCAATATTCATTGGAAAATGTCCTTTAATGCAAGGGTTTAAATAAGATCTTTCTTTGATATCATGGAAAATTCGTCATTTCCTTAATGTCACATGAAATGCATGAAGGCCAATCACACCATTTCATGAATAATGATCCAAAGTCTCATAATTCACGCAATAATTCATATAGATCACACATCTCAGCATAGAATTGGCCATGCATTTCAATATCATAACTCCGAAAATGTACAGCCTACCCAGTTTTCAAAATACAGTTCATTAAATAGGCAAATGACCTTCAAAAATCACGAAATTTAACTATGTTATAGTCAAGACATAGATAAAGATATCACGTGAAGGAAATTTCTTCAAAAGAAATTTGTACAGAATAGTATTGGCCATGCATTCCCACATCATCAAATCCGAAATACACAGATTTGCACAATTTTGGAAAACATTTAAATTACATATTCATATGGTCTTCAAAAATCACCAAATCAGAGCAGATAAGACTTAAAGGTAACATTTCCATGTAGAACACATGCCCAAAAGAGATTCACACAAAAAGATATAGTTCACACATTACGACATGCAAAATTCGGACAAGGTCAGATTGCGCAGTTTTTGGGATATTTCGATTAAAATACCCAAATGATCTTCAAAAATTCTGGAATTTTACCAGGTTATAGTCAAGACCCTAAAGTATATTTTTCATGAAGACATCTAGGCCAGATTCGTTCTAGAAAATTTTCTATAGACGTACGAAGTTTCTGACTCTAGCACCGAAACGTCCAGTATACCTATCTCCGAAATATCAAGTTTTTACCTACTTATCCTTCTTCGTTTTCTCTGAAATTTTGATATGTTTTGTTTCAAGAGGTCCCCTACAACTTTCATTAAGGGATCTAAGTGAAATTTCCAAAGAATAGTCATCATATGGGTCCAAGAAGTCTCGGGCGTCCAGTACCATATTTCCAGATTTACCGTTTTCAAGAGAAAGTCGATTCACTAGGCTACACTTGCTCATTTTACCTCAAATTTGAGTATGTTAGTCTTTAGGATGTTCTCTACAAGTTTCATGAAGGAGTTGAAGTGAAATTCCCAGTAAAAAGTGACATGCAACACACAAAACCATCAAGAGACCACTAAACAGTTTCAGATCTAGCGTTTTCGTAGAGGAAGGGTTTTACCCCTCAAAACTCAACCATTTTATCTCAAGTTTTAGTATATTGTAGTTTGAGATGTTGTCTACAAATTTTGTGAAGAAGTCGAAGCAAGAATCCGACTCAAACCACACATGCAAGCCTCTACAACGTTCGGGGTCAGGCGGTATACTCGTAAACAGAATGCTATTCCAAAAAACAACACACTCAAGCTTCGGTTTCTCATACCCTAAACGTCTGAGATTCACCACCATTCAAACTCACATGCAAGATACTACATGCAAGAGCAGAATATAGATCCCAACTTGCCTCTAAGATCACGCAAACGGCGGCACACGAGCGGCACACGGACGGCGACGGGCAGACGAACGGCGAGTGGCTCCTTCTTCTTCCTCTCTTGGTTTCCCTCTCTCTCGCAACTCTCTCTCTCTCTCTCTCTCTCTCTCTCTCTCTCTCTCTCTCTCTCGGCTTGGACGAAGCCCTCTCTCTCTTACTCACCTTAACCGGTTGCTTTCCCCCCCTAATGGTCTTCCCTTCCATCATTAGCAATGATTGCTAATTGCATGCTCTACACTTGGAAAATTTTGGAGGGACACATGACCCTTTTCATGCAAAAATGGGCCTCATTCTCGGCTGGGCTTTGGGCCAGCAAGTGGGCCGACGACAGCCCTCCTTGGGCCTCAATGGGCCGGCCATTTGGCCCACCAAAAGTCCATGCTATTAGGCCTAAGGCCCAAGCCTAATTGAACCCCAACTTTACCTTTAATAATTCACTGTTAATTCTTTCCTTTATAGATTTCGAGTTTTAAATTTCATATGGCCAAAATCTTGTAATATTTAATCTATAGGGATTTAATCTATGAGGTGCAAAGCCAAGAATGAATTCTTCTCACTAATTTATCCTATGATACTGATTTTAAAAACTCATGAACACAAGCATATAACTCTTAGTCTTGAGAGAAAACTAATGGCTAAAACATAACCCATAGGTAATTTCATTACCTAATCATGGGCATTAATACATCTTAGAGCTTGTCTTGAATTTTTGGGATGCCACATCAGAGCATGGTTTAGGATTGTAGTGATAAGGTGCGATGGTTTGTGGGATAGTAGTAGGAATGGCGTTTAAGTTCATGCTGGTGCATGTCTGTGGTAGTTGTTTGATAGAATTGCTTGTTGTTTGGATCACTCTGTTTCTAATTCAATGTAGAATTAGAAGCAGGTTTTAGTAGAGAGAGAGCGGAGCCATGAGTGATTAGGAGTAGAGGACTCTTAATAAGAAGACCGTCAGGGCTGTAACTCGAGGTAATAACCGACCAGGGTCGGTACCCAAGGAGGCCGAGGTAGAGCACCAGATCAGGCTAGTGCAAGTGGAGTAGCACCACCTCCCGTTGGTGCTGGGGCAGCAGTCCCTCGTGATCCAAGAATCGAAAGGATCATGAAGGCGCTTGAGGCCATGACAAATGTGATAGGCACCGAGCACAGAATCAAGCCGCTGTTGCTGCCGCCGCTGCTGCTACTGCCGTTGCCGCCGCCGCTAAGGCCGCACTGTTGCCACACCTGCTGAAGTTCAGCCTGAGAATGTAGTGGTGCGAGAGAGAGAGGCCGATACACAAGTTGGTGGAGCAGTTCTTGAAACTGAACCCGCCATGATTCACGGGTACTAGAGACCTCGAGGTCGCATCTCTTTGGATCTAAGATCTGGAGAAGGCCTTTGCACTTTTGATGTGCGCTAAGGAAGAGAAAATAACCTTGACAATCTATCAGCTACAAGGTAACGCCAATACTTGGTGGAGAGCCACCAGAGAGACTATATTTCCGGGACGAGTGGTCCCGCGGTGGGATGCCTTCCTCAAGGCATTCAATGAGCAGTATTTCTCGAGGAGCGCCAGAGAGTAGAAAATGGAAGAGTTTCAACATCTCCGTTAGGGGACGATGACCGTTGACAAGTATGAGGTCAAATTCATAGAGCTTTTCTCAGTATGCTCCGAGGCTGATTGAAGATCTTGAAGAGAAAGCTCAAAGGTTTAGGAATGGCCTTCGGCTAGAATTGAAATAGCCACTGGTGCTGTTGGATTTGATTGACTATCGAGAAGTTTACCGTCGAGCACAGCTGCTCGAAAGAAGTCTAAACGAGCAAGTCATCTCATCTGGATCGAGGTTTAGTTCTCACCGAGAAGGGATCCGCCATAGGAAGAGGCCCATGACTGGTGGTAGATTTCAAATCCCGCCCAACAGGAAGAGTGGAGTTGGAAAGTCAGGGCCTAACCAGAATTGCATATGTCGCTGATGTGGAAGGCGACATGGGTCAGCCCCATGCCAATCTAGGCCGGATGTGTGTTTTGTATGCATCTAGCAGGGCCACATAGCCAGGCACTGTCCCAAAAGACTGAGGAGACCACAATAGTTTGCCACCGCCACCGCCACTGCAGATGGGACAGATTAGGGGGTACGCACCTCAGAACGCGCCGCAATGAGGACAGCTTAGACCCCTAGTTCAAGGAATGATGTATGCCATCACACAAAGTTAAGCAGTGGCTGCGCCTAACATGATCATAGGTATGGTTTCACTGAACGACCATCCTGCTTACGCTTTATTCGACCCAGGAGCAACTCATTCCTTTATTGCTGAGTAGTATGTTAAGTTGATAGGATTAATTCCTGTATTATTGGAGTGAGCAATTAGTATATCTACACCATTGAAGAATAAGGTGATAGCTGCTTTGGATTGTTCTGGTTGCAAGTTAGTAATTGGTGAGCGAGAGGGGAAAATAGACTTGTTAGTCCTAACCATGTATGACTTTGATTTGACAATTAGCATGGACTGGCTCATCAAGCAACGAGCTAAAATGGATTGCTATCGCAAGGCAATTCAATTTGACCCGTTAGAGGGTGAGAGCTTCGAGTTTGTCGGGAGTCGAGGAGGACACTCGGTTATCTTGATCTCGTCGCCAAAGGCAACTTGTTTGTTAGACGAGGGTAGTCATGGTTACCTGGTAACTGTCGTGGATACGACAGTTGAGGAGCTGAAGATGGAAGACATCGCCGTGGTAAGAGAATTCCCAAATGTATTCCCAAAGGAATTGCCAGGATTACCGCTAGAGAGAGAAATCAAATTCATGATTGAGCTAGCACCCATGACAGAGCCAATCTCTAAGCCTCCTTACCGGATGGCGTTATCTAAGTTGAAGGAACAGAAGGTGCAGATGCAGGAGTTATTGGATAAGGGATTCATTCGTCCTAGTGCATCACCTTGGGGAGCACCAGTTTTGTTCTTAAAGAAGAAAGATGGTTCGTTGCGCCTGTGCATCGACTATCGTCAACTCAATCAGGTGACGATCAAGAACAAGTATCCACTCTCGAGGATTGATGACTTGTTTGTTCAATTATAAGGAGCGTCGATATTTTCGAAGATCGACTTGAGGATAGGATATCATCAGCTAAGGATCAGGAAGGAGGACATTCCAAAGTCAACATTTCGTACTTGGTATGGTCATTACGAGTTCACTGTGATGCCATTAAGGTTGATGAATGCTCCAGCTGCCTTCATGGATCTGATGAACCGAGTATTCAAGGAATATTTAGATCAATTTGTGATCGTGTTCATCAATGATATTCTGGTATATTCGAGAAGTGATGAAGAGCATGAGAGTCATCTAAGATTAGTGCTGCAAACTCTGAGAGTCCATCAGCTGTATGCCAAGTTCAGCAAGTGCGAATTTTGGTTGACTCGTGTTGCTTTCTTAGGTCACGTGATTTCAGGTGAAGGAACCTCCATGGACCCAAGCAAGATTGAAGCCATGATCAACTGGCCAAGAACGACTACCGTTACAAAAATCAGAAGTTTTCTAGGTTTGGCAGATTATTACAGAAGGTTTGTGGAAGGGTTCTCATCATTAGCGTCGCCATTGACAAGACTCCTGAAGAAAGAAGAAAAATTTGTGTGGACAGACAACTGCGAGCGTAGTTTCCAAGAGCAAAAGCAAAAGCTGACTACCGCACCTGTGCTGACCATTCCATCTGGTCCTAGAGGATTCGAGATCTATAGTGATGTGTCATTCAGAGGATTGGGTTGCGTGCTGATGCAACACGGTAGGGTTGTTGCATACGCCTCCCATCAGTTGAGGCCTCATGAACAGAGTTACCTAACGCATGACTTAAAAACTTGTGGCAATAATTTTCACCCTGAAGATTTGGAGACATTATTTGTGCGGAGAAAGGTTCCAAATCTTTATGGACCATCAAAGTCTCAAGTACCTATTATCTCAAAATGAGTTAAATATGAGACAGCGCCAATGGATGGAATTGCTGAAGGACTATGACTGTGATATTCTATATCACCCAAGAAAAGCGAATAAGGTCGCTGACGCTTTGAGCCGAAAGTCTTCAATTGCTCATATATTGATTAAAAAGTGCAATTTGATCGAGAGAACTCGAGATTCAATATTTAAGTTTAAGGTAGACCACCTTTCGAATCTTATGGCCACCCTCAGAATTGAGCCAGATGTCCAAATCAAGATCAAGCTACTTCAGCCGACAGACCCCGATGTTCAGAAGATTCTACAAGAGGACACTAAGAAAAGGAAGGTTGACTTTTCAGATTTCTGATAATGGAACACTGAAGTTACGAGTACGTTTGGTTGTACCTGATGTTAGAAAAAACTCATTTATTGTTTTGAAGTTGACAAAACATTTCCAAAGGTCTAGTCTAAAGACTTGCAGTCTCAAATGTTATAGTTTGAAGAACTCCAGACTCTTTTGTCAAAGTCTGAAGACCGCCAGATCTTAATTTCAAAATATGCCCTCACTAACAGTTTCCAGACTGAAAAATGAAGACTTATCCAAATGCGGGATTATCTTCAAGAATTCAATTCGTATGGTTTTTGGAAGACCTTATGGCTGGATATAGCATCTGATTGATTGATTATTCTTATTGGAACCTACTCTGATATGAAGATCTTTTGAAGGGCAAGCAAACTTGGAAGGTTCTACTTATGAAAACCAAAGATCCTGATTGTATGGGCAAACAGGATTGACGGGCTTTCATCTCAATCATCTAACGACTCGAGATCCCCTTGATTGATTCTATCCAACAGGTAGATTGGAAGAATTCCTTTGGTAAGTGCCAACGGTTGTGAAGGCATGAAGGAGTATTTAAAGCGAACTCTCCAGTTGTTTGAAAGAAGTGCGTGAAAGAAAATTTTCAAAGTCCGAAGCTTTCTAGTTCTTTGCTCTTTCATTCATTGAGCTCAAAGTTGTATACAAAAGAGAGAAACTCTTAGTGAGACTTTATGAGAGACCAGTAGAGACTCTTCACTGTAAAAGTCGAAGATCACAAGTTGTAAAATCTCTTTTGATTCATAGTGGAATCCAGCCAGGTGGGGGCATCGGCGCGGGGAGAGTGGGATGTAGGCTTGATCTAAGCCGAACCACTATAAACCTTGTATTCTAATTCTCTTTCCTTGAACTCCTTATTTTTATTCGTAGATTTATATAATTATTCAAAACTAATTACGTCATTAGTCTATCATTTTCTAAAGGCAAATTACTTCTACTAAGTCTTGCAAAATTTTTTATTTACACCTATTAACCCCCCCTCTAGGTGTTTACACTAGCCCTTTCAATTGGTATCAGAGCTTGTGTGCATATTTATTGAAGTGTTCTTACTTCTTAAGCTAAAGATCTATGGCTAGTATTTTAGCTCTGGTTTTGGTTGAAGGCCAAAGCAACACTAGACCTCCTTACTTTGATGGGAAGGAATACAATATTTGGAAAAATAAGATGAAGGCATTCTTGAGATCGAAAGATCTCCTGGAATGGGATGTGGTAGAAAAATGGATTATTCCCAAATCTACATCAACCTCAAAAAGAGGAAATGAAGTGGTAGATGTTGGCGAAATGACATAAGCAGAAATATCCAAGAGACAAGCTCTTGATGCTAAAGCCATCTATTCATTATATTGTGCTTTATCTCCTACTGAGTATAACAAAATTTTATCTTGTGAAACAGCAAAAGAAGTCTGGGACAGGTTGCATGTAACCTATGAAGGAACTGATCGAGTTAAAGAAACAAAAATCAGTATCCTACTCGGACAGTATGAAGCCTTCAAGATGAAGCTAGAATAATCCATCACTGACATGTTCAGTCGTTTCATGGAGATTGTAAACGATCTAGCATATCAAGGACAGCCAATGTGACATCCCGAATTTTCGATTCTGTTTCCTTCTGATTGAATCGGGTGTTTCATTGACGTGTTTATAGGGTTATTCTCAGAACTGATCATTCTTGAGATAACTAGACTATATGGGGAAATTATTAGGAATTTTAAGGCAATAGACTTGAGAATTCGACTAGGAATCGGCTTCTAGACCGTGTCCATCTTTAAAGGTCATTACGGCACAATTAAAAATTGATTTGAAATCATAGATAGACTGGATTGACTAAGATGTGTGACTAATCGTGGGTGACACCACTAAATTAGAAAATTCTCGTCGACCGCTCTAGACTGATTTTCTTATTATTTTGGTACCTTGTGTCCGTATTCGGATCCTCGGGATTCTCACGACAACCGAGAGTCGTCAATGAGTCAAGTGGGTTCATAGTGGCTCGAAGAAAATCGACCACGCGTCAATTGCACTTAAAAATATTTGAAAGTTACTCGGTAGCCTAGGTTACACTAAAAACGCGTCAAATAGAAATTAACCACCAATTCGAGTCCGATTTCAGAAATTGAAGATTTTGTCATGTTACAATAAATTCTAGGAGCGTCAACTCAGTCTCAGAAGATTTTTCTGACACCCAACACTTTTTGGGAAAAAGTCATCGCCGAGTCGTTTACGTGCGAGAAAAAGCCGGTGATTATTTTTGATAGCAAAATTGGGAAGCAAGATGGATATATGGGTGAGGAAAAATATCGAGATGGTCGATGGATGATCGATTGATTTTATGGAGGCCAATTGAGATAGAATTGAAGTGGATCAAGCCACCAATTGAAGACAATTCTTGCAAAATTCGTAACTCTCCCTTCCCCTAGCCAAATGGACCAAAAGTGAAGTCATGAGAGGTGTTGGTGTGGATCAATGGAGGCCAAGGGATCTTACTTGGCCTAGGATGAATCTTGGAGAGCAAGATTGGAAAATATCAAGCCAAGGCCCCACCTCAACTCTATCTCATCTCTCTCATCTCTCTCATCTCTCTTATCTCTTCCCTCACCTCTATCCTCTCCATCTCTCTCTCCTCTCTACCATCCAAGACCCTCTCCTCTTCATTTTCAAAGCCCTCAAGCCAACAAGAAGACCAGGCGAAGGAGCTGCAGGCCGTTGCACGCCTCCACCCACGCCACCGCCGATTTCGCTCCCGGCCGACCTTTCGTCAAAGATTCGAGTCAAAAGTGGAATTCCCGGATGAACCAGCGAACGAGCCACATATCGTTCGTTCCGTACGGCCGCCGGAGTCTGCCGCTCGCCAGACCGTTTGGAAGCTGCCCGCCGGCTTGTTTCACGTTTTCTGGCTGTTTCGCCCCATTTCAGCCCTTCATTTGCCCATTCCATCCACCCACAAGATCCCCAAGACCCCGGAGTCACCGGTTGCCAACCACCCGCTCACCCGAGCTCCGTCGGCCCGTTTTCGCCGGCCGAAGCTGGTCTCCTCTCTGCAGCCCGCAAGCCAAACCCGCGGTTCAGCCCATTGGGATTGGGCCCAACTTCGGCCCAAGTGAACTTCAGCCCACAAGACCAAGTGGCCTAACAAGCTCAGCCCAAGTTGGTTTAATTTAGTTGAAGCCCAAGCCCACAAGTGCGGCCCATTAAGTGAGTCTTTGGCCCAAACAAGTTCAGCCCAGGAGTGCAGCCCATTTTCGGTTTAATTCGCCCCACAAGCAGCCCACAATTTAGTATTTCCAAGCCCAAGTGATTAAAGAAGTCAGCCCAATCTTGAAGCCCAAAGTTTCTTTGGGCTTGCGAAAGTTCTTGGCCCGGCCCAAGTTCGGCCGCCGTTGCGTCGTCGTCTCGGTGTCCCGGCCTTCGTTTAGTGCAAGTGAGTTTTACTCACTAATGCTTTCTTAGTTTGCTAATTATGCTTAGGGGTTGGTTAGATTTAATTAAATGCAATTAGGTGGTTAGATTAATTTAGATAAATTAAATTAGAGACTTAATGATGCATGTTAGGTGGTTAGAAATAGACATTAACAAGTAGGTATGCCATGTTATTTATTGAACAAGTCTCGATAATTTTTCGGGCTCGTCTCGGCTTCCAATCAGGCATTATGGGCCTAAATTGGATTTTTAATAATTATTTATTTAATTTTCGAAATTAATTATTTAATTATTTATTTTTCCGAAAATTCAACCGGGATGGCCGGTGACTGGAATTTCATGCTGATCATCATGGTGCGAGTCCGTTTATTTATTTGAGCTTTACTTAGTTCTAAAATAAATTATGAGGTGCAATTCTGTTGGCCATAGTTGAGAGGGTCGGGTGGGACCGTAAAGCCACTAAACCTTGAGAGGGTCGGGTGGGACCGTAAAGCCACTAAATCTTGAGAGGGTCGGGTGGGACCGTAAAGCCACTAGATCTTGAGAAGGTCAGGTGGGACCATAAAGCCATTGAATCTTAAGTGAGGCATCTTGGAAGAGACATGTGGGCTCGGTGATTTGATGCATCACTTTGGTGAACTAGTGCCTTAGAGAATGCACGTGTGCTCTATGACATGTAATCGACTAGTTCGATTTGTTATGAGTAGTTGGGTGCCTATTATGAATTGTACTGATTTGCGAGATGGAATGCGAGGCCAAGCTAAGTCCTCGACCTTTGTGCGTGTTTAGGCGGCTCATAGTGTATTGGCTTACTAATCGAGTCTTAGGGGGTAGAACTCGCTGAGACGTGGTCTCATTGGTTATTGAATAACCATTTCAGGACCCTGAGGAGAAGAAAGACCTTGGATGAAAAGATGATCCAAATAGGGATCTTGAGTACAACCCGGATGTGGATTGAGATCCCATCCCTTTTGTGAACCCTGTCTTAGTGTAGATAGGTGTGAGACTTGTTTGCTGTAAATAGTATTGTAAATATACTATGAGTTGTACTGTTAATGAAAGTGTGGTTGTGAATTTCAATATGAAAATTATGGCCTGCTTTTCTATCCCATTGTTTTATTGTCTGGGGATTCTTAATTGCTTCCGCATGCACATAATAAATTGAAAGGGTCAGCGATACATAGTCCTGGGATATCGCACTTTAAAATCGACCAAGGTAAGGGATGGGAGCGTGCCCGAGGATCGGGGCGTGATAGCCAATCTCAGGACCAATGAAGGTGAATAAACTGCTGCGTGAACTCTCCAAAAACTGGAATCACATAAAGACTTCAATAAGAGAAACCCAGAGGATCATGCCTCTTTCAGTAGACGAATTAGTTCGCACACTTCAATCATATGAAGCGGAGCAAATCAATGAGGAATAAGATCCCAAAGGTAAGAAGTCAATTGCCTTAAAACCTTGATACAGATTTAGAAGATGACTTGGATGATGAAGAGCTAACACTCATGATAAGGAAGTTCAAGAAGTTGAACAGGAAAGGAAGAAGGTTTAACTAGAAGAAGCAGAGCTTTCAAAGATTTCAAAAGAAATCAACTGAGGATAATGAGATTAACAAAGATGTGATTTGCTTCGAATGCAAGAAAAAGGGGCACATCAGACCCAACTGCCCTCTGTTGAATAAAAAGAAAGGAAAAACAGAGAAATTCAAAAAGACTCTCAAAGCAGAGACATGGAGCGGCACTGAATACGAAGAAAGTGATGAAGAATATACCAACATATGTTTAATGGTAAATTCAGAATCAGACTTAGACTTTGAAACAGATTCAGACTCAGACTCAGACAAAGATGTTAAGGTTAGTAATTTAAAGATTCCTGCTAAAGTCTTAAAGTATATAGATGAACTATGTCTTAGTCTCAAAACATCTCTTAAAAGGATTTCCGAGCTGAAGAGAGAGAATTCTAAACTAAAGCAATAGGAAACTTCTTGGAAAGAAAAATTTGAAAATCTAGACAAAAACATTGTTGATTTAACAGAAAATGCAAATTCTCTTTCAAAGAAAAATACTTTTTGAAAAAGGACATTTCAAATATCACAAAAAGGTTTTCAAAAGGATTTGAGAATTTGGAAAAGATTCTTTCAGTCCAAAGACCTTATTTCAACAAATCTGGTTTGGAAATGACACCAGAAACCATTAATTTAATTGATTTTCCAAAAGTGAAGGAAATAATCAAGCAAAGACCTACAAAAATATTTTACAAAATCCATTTTCAAAAAGCTTTTGTAAAACCTGCTGGCCGAAGTGCTCTCGGATGTTCAAAGTGTAACAGCTCAGAACATTTCAAAAGGAATGTCCTAAGGTTTGGAGACCTATTAAGAGGGATTGGGCAAAAACTGTATTTAGTACTAACTCCCCTAGACCCAAGAAAATGTGGGTACCAAAGAAAGCTTGAATTCTTTTTATGATTACAGGTCACTATCAAGAAAAATATCAAATAGTATTTGGATAGTGGCTATTCGAGACACATGACTGGAGATTCAAGTTGTTTTATAAAGCTTATGCAAATAAATGGTGGAAAAGCTTCCTTTGGTGGAAACAGCAAAGGAAGAATTGTTGGATGTGGAACTGTAAAGATTGAAAGTCTCACAATCAACAATGTCTCATTGGTGGAAGGATTGAATTATAATCTACTTAGCATAAGTCAACTATGCAACATTGGATTCAAAATTAAATTCCAAGAAGACGTTTGCTCGAGAACTAGTAAAGATTTATCTCAATTTTTCACTAAACGAAGACATGGAAATATTTATCTTCTGGATATAAAACCATAGAGCTCTCAATATCTAATTTCCATTCAAGAAGAAGCAAACATTTGGCATCGAAAGCTTGGTCATGTTAACATGAAACAAATTGCCAAGATTTCCTCCAAGAAGCTTGTTCATGGACTGCCTAACTTGGCTTATCAAAAGTCTGAATTATGCACGCCATATATTTTAGGAAAACAGGTTAAAAGTTCTTTTAAACCTATAAATCAAGTTTCTACTAATCGAGTTTTGCAGCTTCTGCATATGGACCTCTTTGAACCAACCAGAACTTAAAGCATCGGTGGAAAGAAATATTGTCTAGTAATCTTGGATGATTACTCTCGCTTTACTTGGGTATTCTTCCTGGCAAGTAAGTTTGAAGCATTCTCTTACTTTTCAAAGTTTGCCAAGAAGGTTCAGAATGAAAAAGGATATGCTATTTCAAGCATACGAACAGATGATGAAGGTGAGTTTAAAAATCAAGACTTTGCAAATTTTTGTGATAAATCTGGTTTCCAGCATGTTTTCTCTTCTCCATATACTCCAAAACAAAACGAGGTTGTGGAAAAAAAGAATAGATCCTTGCAGGAGATGGCAAAAACCCTCTTAAGTGAAAGTAATATTTCCTCTCGATTTTGGGGTGAAGCAGTTTCTACAGCTTGCTATATCATTAACAGAATATTCTTGAGGCCTATTCTAGAGAAAACTCCTTATGAAGTGTTTAAAGGGAAATAGCCAAATGTTTCTTATTTTCATGTGTTGTGTTTTGAAAAATGCAAATGATCGAATTTGTAAGTTTGAAGAAAAATCAGAAAAAATGAATTTTTCTTGGCTACTCTACCTCAAGCAAAGCCTACAGAGTATTCAACAAAAAGACTTAGTCTGTGGAAGAATCTATGAACGTCAAGTTTCAAGACTATGCAGAATCAAGTGAACTAGACTCAACTTGAAGAATCTGAACCTGCTTTAGACGTTATAAAATCTACTTCCCCCGAAGTGGTTCAGACTTCTGAAGATCAACAACAAAAAGAACCAAAAAACTCAACTGAAGTAGAGGATCAAGAGACTCATAAATCTTCTAGCAACTGGAAGCATAAGTCAAGTCATCCTAAGGAAGTCATCATTGGCAACGTTGATGAAGGAATTCGCACTAGATCCAAAACGCGAGAAGAGTCTAGTGCTTTAGTACTCGTTTCTGAGATTTAACCCAACAATATAGAAGAAGCCTTGGCTGATGAAAGTTGGATTGAAGCTATGCAAGAAGAACTCTGACAGTTTAGCATCAACGATGTTTGGGAACTAATTCCTAAACCTAAAAGGTAAATCTATTATTGGAACTAAATGGGTTTTCGGGAACAAGATGGATGAAAAAGGAAAAATGGTTAGGAACAAAGCAAGACTCGTGGCCAAAGGATATACGCAAAAAGAAGGGATATACTATAATGAGACTTATGCACCAGTAGCAAGGTTAGAAGCAATTAGATTATTATTTGTTTTTGCTTGTTATAAAAACTTCAGGTTATTCCAAAAGGATGTAAAAAGTGAATTCCTAAATGGATTCGAGATGTCTATGTGGAACAACCACCTAGTTTTGAAGATCCAAGAAAGCTAGACTCAGTCTACGGACTGAAAAATGCCCTATATGGACTGAAGCAAACACCTCAAGCCCGGTATGAAAGGTTAAGTAAATTCCTAACTCGAAATGGTTTTGTTAAAGGAAAGGTAGATACCACTTTATTTATTAAAAGAGAAGGTAAAGATTTTCTACCCGTTCAAATTTATGTTGATGATATCATCTTTAGATCACCTAATGAAAATCTATGCAATAAGTTTTCTAGATGCATGCAGGATGAATTCGAGATGAGTATGATGGGTGAGTTAACCTTCTTTCTGAGATTACAAGTTAAACAATCAAAGGAAGGTATTTTGATTCACCAAGAGAAGTATGCAAAAGATCTCATCAAAAAGTTTGGATTAGAGAATTGCAAAAAGACAGAGACACCTATGTCAAGTTCTTCAAAGCTGGATAAAGATGAAGGAGAAAAGAATGTAGACCAGAAGCTATACAGGAGCATTATTGGTTCGCTTCTTTACCTTACTACGTCTAGACCTAACATTTTGTTTAGTATTTATATCTGTGCTAAATTCCAATCAAATCCCAAAGAATCTCACTTAAGTGCTGCAAAGCATATCATCAAATATGTTGCATCTACTCCAAAGCTAGGTCCGTGGTATTTCAAAGAATGAGACTTTTCTCTTCTTGGATATTTAGACGCAGATTTAGCAGGATGCAAAGTTGATAGAAAGAGTACTTCTGGTACATGTCAACTGCTCGGCAACAAGCCGGTATCTTGGTTTTCAAAAAAATAGAGTATCGTAGCTCTTTCAACAGCTGAAGCTGAATATGTGGCTCTTAGGAGTTGTTTCTCTCAAATATTGTGGATAAGACAATAGCTAAAAGACTTTGGTATTGAAGAATTGTGCACTGAGATCAAATGTGACAACACTAGTGCCATCAATCTCACAAAGAATCCAATTCTTCATTCAAGAGTAAAGCATATAGAGATCCGACACCACTTCATTAGAGATCATGTTCAGAATGGAGAAGTTACGATCCTATTCATTGACTCGAAGAATCAATTGGCAGACATATTTACAAAACAACTAGAGAAAAGCTTATTTGAGTCTATTCGCGCAAGAATGGACATCATATCTTCTACCGGGTAAAGTCTAAAGGTGTTCAGACTTAGAATATCCAGAAGTTACAACTGTAAGTTAACACTTTCTAAATGAATATGATTTTATTTGAATGAAATTTTGAAAAGGTATGTTGATTTTTGAATCGCTACTTGCCTATTTTGTTTTTAGAAATTATCTTTTTCAAATTTTTGAATTTATGACAGTTTTTCATTTTCAAAAAGGCAGTTTTTCATTTTCAAAAAAGAGTTTTTTATTTTCCTTTGTGACGGTTCGTATATCCCATTTCATTTGCTTTATATGCCGTCAAAATTCTTCTTCTCCGTTTACGCTTACTCAAACCCTAGAATACAGAGATCCTACTTTCTCTCATTTTCTCTCGAGTTTGATCCAAAAAACTTTCACATTTTTCTACGAGCGAGTTCAAGAAATCCTCCAAGACTGTGACAATGTCTTTCTAGATGAAATCTTCTAGAATTGCGAATAGGGGATCACAGCACATGCCAAAGGGTTCTACCCACTTTGATTTAACTGAAGAAGATTCTCCTCAGCAGCAATAACAACAACAACATTCTCAACAGCGTCACTCTTCACAGCAAGCGACTCAAGATCCTCCACAAAGAACAAGCAGAAGAAGAGATCATTAAAGATGTTGAACCAATAAAAATGCAAAAACCCCAATTTCTCTTTAGACTCTACTCTAACTTAAAGGAGGGTGGTTCTGCAATAACTTTCATCGATGAATTTTTGCGAGCAAATGGTTACAAGAATGAAACTTTCTTCTTGAATACTATGGAAAGGTTAGGCATTGCGCCTAAAGGTTTGGCAGCAACAACTTTTGCCAACTTTCCAATTGATCCGTGATTTGGTGGTTTTAATTGGCCTAAAGGAAAGGATGATGATGAGAGGATATATACGCATTTTCAGCCTAGGAAGGGTATTGTTGCAAATATTCGTGGAGAAGGAACGAGTTTATTATGTTCTAAGGACCACAGAAGAACTTATTCGAAACTACTGAAGAGAGGGGTTATGAACCCTAGAAGTGTGGACTTTGATTTTCTTGATTCTTTGAAAGTGAAACTGAGGGAGAAGTTTGCACTCCTTCAACTTGAACGCTTTTGCTCATAAACCACTGTCGCTTACCCTGAACTAACTGCTTACTTCTATTGAAATCTGTCTTTTCTAGATGCGAATAGATTTTGTTTTACGGTTAAGGACAAAAAAATTATGGTTGATGTCGATACATTGGCTTATGTGATTGGTGTGGAAAGAGGGAGTTTCCAACCAATTAGTGTGTCTGTTGGTCACGTAACCTTGGCTCTTGTTCGGGACAGATTTGCTGAGGGTAAGATTTCTTACACTAGAATGACTGCCTCTAATATATTACTTCACAAGATCGTGATCAACTGCATCACACCCAAATCCACTTCAAAAACTGATGTCTCTCACTTTGAAGCAAAATTGATGTTTGCAATGAACATTGGCTTTAAGTTCTCACTTCCTCACACTATCATAATGCACATATATAGGACAGTTGTGAAGGACAAGGGGCAACTACCTTACTCTGCGCTTGTCACTCGACTCTTCAGACATTTCAAAATTCAATTTCCCGCTTCTCTATGTGTTAGAACCGTTGCTCCAATGGTGATTGGAATGAAAATGGTCTCAAAGATGCGACTGAATGAGCAAAATAAGGAAATGGAGCGCCTAAAAGAGAAGTCTTCTGTCAAGGAAAAACAAGACTCTGCAGCGAGGAAGAGAAAAGGCAAGGAGCCAATGAGCGCACCAATCAAGAAGATGAGAGCCCTTATCTTGCAGGACGAAGAAGATGAGGACGATATCACTCTCTCCGCCTTAAGAAATTTTCGGAGTTTTGTTAGTCTTAAGAAGCCAGAGGACAGAGAGAACCAAGAAAGAGAGGTGAAGAAAGAAAAGGAAGAAGAACAGAGGAAGAAGAAAGAGGAAGAGAAGAAGAGGAAGAAGATGGTCAAGATGACTCTTTTGAACCAACATTTGCCATATCCTTGTTAGAGGATTTGGAAAAGACAATGAGTGGAACTGCGGGAGAAGAAAGAGAAAAACATCACTTGGTTGCTAAAGCAGAGCAAGAACAAGAAGAGGAATTCTTTTCTCCACCTCAAGGCACAGAAACAGGGGGAGCTACTGACAAAAGAGGTACTTCTTCACCTGTTTTTACTAGTGATGTTAGTAGATCTCCAGCAGATCTAGAGGATATCTATGCCTCTAAATACCCTGAAGCAGATGTTGAGGCATCCACTCCTAGTCTCGGTGATCAAACTACTGATGATCCCTCACACCTCAATACTCATGGAATTCATTCAGCTGGACCTAGTGCTACAACAAAACCAACAGCAAACTTTCAAAGGCTACTTGAAATCCTTTTGGATCTGAAGGCTCAGCAATATGAGATGGAGTGTGAGATCGAGGATCTCAAAACAGCTTTCCAGTCCACTTCAGACTCTCTACAAGAACAGTTGAAAGCCCTAAAGCTTCAAGTGCAAGAAACTGCAAAGGGTGAAGATTTGGAGCAATTGAAGGAGACTTTAAAGAAGCTGGAGGAGACTGTCAAGTCTATGGGGGATTTCCAAATCGTTCATATCCCCAAACAGCCATGATTTTACCCAACTCTTTTTAAGGTTTTTCTCCACTTTTTGTTGTTGACAAAAAGGGGGATAATTTGTGCAGATTTTTATTTATCTTTTGGTTTGGTATTTGGTTTGGTATTCGGTTTGGTACTTTCTTTTGATTGGTTTGGTACTTTGGACTTTTGACTACTGTTCGACCTTGAATCTTTTGACGCTTGCAACAACTAAGTTTGTGATACTGTTTATGACTAGATAGTTATGTTTAAGATTAACATTTTTTTGTGGTTGCAAAATCGATGCTGTCGAGGTCTTAATCAACTTATTTTTATAAGATATCATGTATTATTTAAGTGTTGTTTTGCAGGTCAAAAGTTTTTCAAATCTGCAGGAAAGTTTTGTCACCATCAAAAAGGGGGAGATTGTTAAAAAAAACTCATTTACTGTTTTGAAGTTGATAAAACATTTCCAAAGGTCTAGTCTGAAGACTTGCAGACTCAAACGTTATAGACTCAAACGTTATAGTCTGAAGAACTCCAAACTCTTTTGTCAAAGTTTGAAGACCGCCAGATCTTAATTTCAAAGTTTGCCCTCACTGACAGTTTCCAGACCGAAGAATGAAGACTTATCCAGATGCGGGATTATCTTCAAGAATTCAATTCGTATGGTTTTTGGAAGACCTTATGGCTGGATATAGCATCTACTTGATTGATTATTCTTATAAAAACCTACTCCGATATGAAGATCTTTTGAAGGGCAAGCAAACTTGGAAGGTTCTACTTATGGAAACCAAAGATCCTGATTGTATGGGCGAACAGGATTGACGGGCTTTCATCTCAATCATCTAACGACTCGAGATCCCCTTGATTAATTTTGTCCAATAGGTAGATTGGAAGAATTCCTTTGGTAAGTGCCAACGGTTGTGAAGGCATGAAGGAGTATTTAAAGCGAACTCTCCAGTTGTTTGAAAGAAGTGCGTGAAAGAAAATTTTCAAAGTCCGAAGCTTTCCAGTTCTTTGCTCTTTCATTCATTGAGTTCAAAGTTGTATACAAAAGAGAGAAACTCTTAGTGAGACTTTGTGAGAAACCAGTAGAGACTCTTTACTGTGAAAGTTGAAGATCACAAGTTGTAAAATCTCTTTTGATTCATAGTGGAATCCAGCTAGTGGGTTGTCAGCGCAGGAGAGTGGACGTAGGCTTGATCTAAGCCGAACTACTATAAATCTTGTGTTCTGATTCTCTTTCCTTGAACTCCTTACTTTTTATTTGTAGATTTATATAATTATTCAAAACTAATTACGTCATTAGTCTATCATTTTCTAAAGGCAAATTACTTCTACTAAGTCTTGCAAAAAAATTTATTTACACCTATTCACCCCCTATAGATGTTTACACTAGCCCTTTCACCTGACGATGTGGACTTAGAGAGGATATCTTCTCAGGAGCACATCGTAGCAGTTACAGCATTCATCTTAGCAGTACCAAGATGTATTAGAATCTGTGTCAACACTATTGGTGGTCGGGTATAAAGGCGGATATCGCCAAGCATGTCGCCAAGTATTTGACGTGTCAGCAGGTCAAAACTCAGCATTGCAAGCCGAGAGGACTTTTGCAGTCTCTTGAGATCCCTGAATGGAAATAGGAGCATATCACGATGGATTTTGTGACCAAACTGCCGAGGAGTCAGAGAGGAAATGATTCAATTTGGGTAGTAGTCAACAAACTGATAAAGTCGACTCACTTCATTATAGTACGAAAGGACCTCAGTTTGGATAGACACACAGATCTGTATATGCGTCAAGTAGTTCGTCTACATGGAGTGTCGGTGACGATAACTTCAGATCGAGACTCGAGATTTACCGCAACTTTTTGGAAGAGCTCACAAAGTACTTTAGGAACCAAGCTGCAGTATAGTGCGGCATATCATCCTCAGACGGATGGCCAATCTGAGAGGACAATTTAAACTCTTGAGGACATGCTGAGGGCTTGTGTGCTAGATTTGAAGGAAGTTGGGAAGAACAACTTCATCTGGTGGAATTTGCCTACAACAACAGTTATCAGCAGAGCATCTAGATGGCTCCTTTTGAAGCGTTGTATGGCAGAGTGTGCAAGACACCAGTTTATTAGGATGAAGTTCGGGAGAGAAAGATCATAGGCCTAGAGTTGGTTCAACAGTCAATGGATGCCGTTGTAGTGATTAGAGGCAGATTAAAGACCGCTCAGAGCAAATAGAAAAGTTATGCTGATAAGCGCCAAAGACCATTGGAATTCCAAGTTGGTGATCACGTTTTTCTAAATGTGTCACCAATGAGGGGAACTTCACGCTTTGGCAAAAAAGGGAAACTGAGTCTGAGATACGTAGGTCCATTTGAAATTCTAAAGAGAATCAAGACCTTAGTGTATCATCTTGCATTGTCGTCGAGATTGGTGCAAGTGCACGACGTCTTTTACGTATCGATGTTGAGGAAGTATGAACCTGACCCGACCCACGTGGTTAATTTTGAAGAATTGGACATGGATGACCAAGTGTCATACATTGAAAGCCCGGTTCGAATAGTGGACAGCAAAGAGCAAGTTATGCGTACAAAGACCATCTTGTTGGTCAAAGTGGTCTGGCAATACCACAGTATTGAAGGAGCAACATGGAAGATTAAAGAGTCGATGAGACGTTTGTACCCCCACCTTTTTGCTTAAGCATTGTAATGGTTTAAATTTCGAGGATGAAAGTTTTATAAGAGTGGAAGAGTTGTGACATCCTGGATTTTTCACTTTTGCTTTCAATTAAATTAATCGGGTCTTTCATCGAC
Organism: Eucalyptus cloeziana; assembly: GCA_014182715.1. NCBI lineage: Eukaryota > Viridiplantae > Streptophyta > Magnoliopsida > Myrtales > Myrtaceae > Eucalyptus > Eucalyptus cloeziana. Next base: position 28,433,235 of record CM024640.1, read on the forward strand.
GCGCCTATAGGGCTGTTCTCAGAGCTAATCACTCTCGAGATAACTAAACTATCTAGGGAAGTCATTAAGGAATTTTAATGCAATAGACTTGAGAATTCGATCAGGAATCGGCTACTCGACCGTACTCATCTTTAGAGGTCCTTATGGCACAGTTAAAAATCGATCAGGGATTAGAGATAGGTCGGTTCGACTGAGATGTGTGGGTGACTTCACTAAATTGGAAAATTCCCATCGACCGGCACTAGATTGATTTTTCTATCATTTTGGTACCCTGTGTCCATAATTGAATCCTCGAGATTTTCACGACAACCGAGAGTCGCCAATGTGTCGAATGGGTTCATTATGGCTCGAAGAAAATCGACCACAGGTCATTTGCACTAAAAATTTCTTAAAGTTACCCGGTAGCCTAGGTTACACTAAAATCACCGAATTGAAATTAACCGCGAATTTGAATCCGATTTTAGAAACCAAAGTTTTGTCATGTCATGAGTCATTTTAGGAATGTCGACTCAGCCTTTAAAGATTTTTCTACAAACCGAGACTTTTTGGGAAAAAGTCGATATAGGGTTTTTTTTGTCCAGAAAAATGTCGAAGATCGTTTTTTATCATGAAATTGAGATGCAAGTGAGATCAATTGGTAAGGAAAAATACAAATTGGATCAATGAGGTGTTGGTTGAATTTATAAAGGCCAAATTGGGTTGATTCAGGAAGGATTTGATGTCCAATTGAAGAGAAATCAATCCAAATTTGTAGCCCCCCCTTGCCATGACTTATAGACCACTTCAAAAAGGCTTCTAGAAGAGTTTGAGGGCTGGAATTGAGTGGTGGAAGACATCACACAAGGTGGGCTAAGTCAAGGGGACAAGTTGAGATAAGAGAGACCAAGATAGGCCCCCTTATCTCCTCTCTTCTCCCCCTCCCCCAAACCGGTCGATAGCCCCCTTTCTTCTTCTTCATTTTGTTGTTTGAAGGCCAGCAAACTCAGAGGAGATCAACTGAAGTCGTGAAGCATCCCTCGCCATCGCACGCCACCACCAAAGCCTGCCGGAGCCACCCGCGACGCCACTGCCGCCCACGCGTGTCCTCCGCCTCAGCCGCACCCAGCTCACTGCCACTACTTGCTGCCTGAGCACCGTCCAGCGTCATGAGCCTCAACCAGAGCCCATTCAGCCACCTCTGACCGCCATGGAGCCTCACCTAAACCCGGTTAAGCCCCATTGGTCCATCCCCGCCTCAACCGAGCCTCCATCTAGCTTTTTCAGCTACCAACCAACACCGAGCAGAGGCTAAGTTCAGTGGGTTTCCAACGCTGCTTAGGCCCGCTTTGGTCCGTTTCCGGACCCCGAAAGCCAAGCCCGCTTTGGAGAAGATCGAGCCCCGTCGCGTCCCCATTGATTTGAACCGAGCGATTCGCTAAACAAGTGAGTTTAACTCTCTAATCCTCGCTTAGTAGGTTAATGACACTTAAGGGTTGTTAGTTTAGACTAAGTATGGATTAGGTGGATGGTTAGATTAGATTAGTGAATTTAATTAATTACATATGCATGTTAGGTGGATAGTTAGTGTAATTAGGGTCTAGACAAACTCTAGTATTTATCTAGAGTGATTTGGAAATTTTTCGAGTCCGTCTCAGCTTCCAATTAGGCGTTACGGGCCTAAGTTTTAATTATTGGCATTTAATAATTAATTTCCGTAGTTATTTAATTAATTAATTATTTTCTAAAAATTAGACCGGGATAGTCAATGATCGGAATTCTATACTGATTGTTGTGGTGTGATCTATTTATTTAACTGAGCTCAAATTAGTGCTGATTGTGCATGATTTGTATTTTAGGAATTTATTCCTAAATTTGATTAATGTCAGTAATTAGTTGGAAAATAACCGAGCATCGGTTTACAATGCCAAAAATATTTTGGTGGACCATATAAACTGGTGAGAAATTGTATTTTTGCTAAAGCCGACCGTGTGCCCACACGACTATTTTTATCGAGTATCTTTAATATAAGGAAATTAGGCCAAGAAATTATGTTAATTGAGGACTTCATTGCGAAGTGCAATATCTTTGGCCATGGTTGAATAGTCGTGGGATGTTATGGGTTGGATTAAATAAATCGCCGAAGTATGGATGTGCCCATTGGGCCGTGATTACCACTTGGTAGAGGTTGTGCCCATTGAGCCGTGATTTACCGTCGAAATAGAAATCGGCTATGCCCATTGGGTTGTGATGACCACCTAACAGAGGTCGTGCCCATTGGGTCGTGATTCACCGCTGAAGAATTTGTAGGCCATATCCAAGTGAGGCCAAGATTTATAATTGAAGTGAGTAATGGAATTGACCGTGTGAATGTTTTGATGACATGGAATCGACTGAGTCGATTGATCGATTATTCGATCTGATTGAATTATTCGATGTGTTGATGTGACTCGATGAGATTATGAACTGTATTGACCTGCAAGAAGGAAATCGAGGCCAAGGTAAGTCCTCTGACTCGTGGTTGTGCTTAGGCAGCCCTCAGGTTGTATTTTCTTCCTAGTCGGGTCTTAGGGGGTTGAACTTGCTGAGACGTAGTCTCACCCCGTTGTGGGATAATATTTCAGGCCCATAGATGGCAGCCCCTCCTGCTCCTCCCGAGCATTTTGGCAAACCGAAGAAGTTCACATAGCAAAGTTATCACATTCCGATACATGGGGACCCTGAAGGTTTAGAGTATGTGTTCGTGAAGTCCATTGTCTGGGTTGATGCAGGTTTACCCAAAAAGGTGCCCTATCAATATAGGGCATGGTATCGCCATTACAATGATGGACGAAGAGAGGGCCCGGTACCGGAATCTGATATACCTCTATACATGATGGAGGTCGCTTTTGGAAAGGGTACGGCAGACCCTAAGGGTGGATCGATGATGGATGCGAAAGACCCTAAGCTTGATGATCCAGACTCTCCGGTGTGCTCAGAAGTGGGCTCCAGCTGGAGCATGGAAGAAGGAGAGATCGAGGAGGATGACCAGTAGTGGTTTGGAAACCCCCACCCCTATTTGTGAACCTTGTTTTTTGAATGGTTTGAGTAGGACCTGACTTGGGTAGCTTGTATTGTAATATATACATTATGATTTGCAATGTATATAAGTGTGGTTGTGATTTTCAGGTTCGAAAAATATGGCCCTACTTTCTTATCCCATTATTTTATTGTCTCGAGATTTTATATATGCTTCCGCATGCACATTAAAATGAAAGAGTCAGCAATGCGTCCTAGGACGTCGCTATTTAATCAACCAGTGAGGGATGGGCGCGCGCTCGAGGATCGGGGCGTGATAGACTTTCCTAAAGTCAATGAGAAACTTAGACAAAGACCTCCTAGACTTGCATACAAGAAGCATTTTCAAAGGATCTTTACAAAACTTGTTGGTTGAAATGCCCTCAAGTGTTCAAATTGTAGAGACTCAGAACACTTTGAGAAAGAATGTCCTAAAGTCTGGAGACCAATTAAGAAAGATTAGGTAAAAACAACATACTCTACTAACTCTCATGGAACCAAGAAAATTTGGATACCAAAGAAAAGATAAGTTGTTTTTGCAGGAAATAAAGGAAAAGAATAAAGAGAATTTGGTAAGGAATGTATTTTTTTTAAATTCTCAATTTGGATTGGATACATAATTTTAAAATTCTCATTATACTTGATATTCGATATATCCTCTTTGTGCCTCGGTTGATTTGGACGTTATTATGACTATATTCTATGATTGATTTTATTGAAGGAAGAATCGTGTGATTTTTTTTATTTGTGAGTTGAGATTTGATTAATACGTGTGATTGATTTGATATCTTTCTTAAAGATAATTCAGATTATTTTGTCTAATTTTATGCTCTCTAATTTTTTCATATTTTGTAAAGTGAATTTGTTTTATGAGATATTAATCTCATTATGCAAAATATTCTCCCTTAAATACTTTGTTATGATGAGTTTAGAAAGAATATTTCATTATTTATGAAGATTGCATAGTTTGCTCTAATGAAAAGGAAGGATCCAAATTCATGGATACCAAAAAGGAAATGAGTTCATTGCAGGAAATTCTATAAGGGAAGAATGTTTGCGAATCTACGCAAATTTTGGTGCAATCAAAAAGGTATCTCATGTGAAGATTTGTAATAATCATTTTTAATCAATGGTATATTTCAAACAAATACCTTGGGTAAGAGAATAATTATTTTTTTCATCCCGCCTTGCAAATTTCTACTTGATTTTATGAAGATTTTAGATGATTGCCTATGAATTATATATGATTTATATTGTAAATATCTCGTCATAAACATAAGGCATTGCATTTTTTTTAATTGCTTGATTTGGCACGTGATAGAAATATCTGCTTTCCTTTTGCGAATTGCATCAATAATATGCTTTAGAGATTTATGCTCAAGGAAATCCCATCGTGAAAGAAATTATTGCATATTCATGGATACTCTTGCTATATTCTTAAAAAGATATCTTATATCTAGCAAGTTTGATCCATAAATCGGAGGAAGGTATTACATGATATTTTTGCAAAGATTATTATCTGTTATACAAGAATTTGCAAGTGGCAAAAGAATCTTTCATATGAATTTTTGAAAGCTCGATCCGAAAATTGTAGCGATTCTATACTATTTTCTGAAGGCTAAAAAACTCTCCTTCCTTGCACAAAGTTCTCGCAAATTATTGAGCAAATCCCTAATGTGTCATATGAAAGGTTGAGTAGCTCTGAATTTAAATATTTGATAATCTTATATATGCTATTCAATTGAAGAAAGGGCATTATATATTATGTGGATATTATTACAGCTTATTTGTGCAAAATGTTCATTAAATTTATGCAGGTTGAATTCGAGACAAGCTTGATTGAAGAAAACAAATTTTTGCCTCCAATTTCAAAAAACAAATGATCGTTGCGGATGTTGTTGCAATGAAGGAAATAATGGAAAAATATTTTGTTCAACATGCTCAAGTCACAATTAGTGCTATTCGCAAATATTGTCATGATGACAGGGGGAGAAAGTGAATCCAAAAGAAAAGGGAAAAATCGTGATCACCTCAAAAAGGCAATTAATTGAGGGGGAGCATTTGATCAATTATGGAAAAATCGTTTTGAATTGATCTTGATCTTGATTATTATGGAAGAAAGGAAGAAGTAAATGTGTTAGAACTTGTTAAGTTCTACAAAATCCAATTAGTGCTTCTTTTATTACCTTTTGTCATTAACAAATCTCTTATTTACATTATCATTTTATTATGACAAAAAGAGGAAGTTAATTTTTTTTAATGCATTTGTGATTTTTATTAGATATTTGCTGATATATATTATCGAAGTGAGCTATATTGCATATCTTTGATGTTCAACTTACTTTGTAGAAGCTGATGTTTCTGAAAATTGTGTTTTATGCAAGACATAATTGTTATCGGTTTATATTCTCTACGTGATACTCTTTCTATTATTATCACTTTTTGATGATGACAAAAAGGGGGAGAGCATATAAATATGCATATGTGTTGATATTTTGCAATTATTTTTCCATATATTATTATGCTCAATCTATTTGTTATCTTATGCTATTTTCTAATTCGAATTACATTCTTTGAATATCTCATATTTAAAGACCATTTTATGTGCTTAAGATTGCCCTGATTTATTATTATCTTTAAAAGCATGTCTACACATCTGCATATTCAGATATTGTTTTGTCATCATCAAAAAGGGGGAGATTGTTAAGGAAATTCCTGATGATGTTTTGAAGATGACAAAATAAATCAAAGGCTACTAATGTACTTAATAATTGAATAACAAACTATGCAGATGATAGAATGTGTAAATGACATTATCAAGGATTATACTTGGAAAAACCATAAGATAGACTTATGCTGAAGCTAAACTTATTCAGATTGTGTGCAGACATTAAGGCCAAATATGTTCAGAAGCAAAATATGTTCAGACTTACGTCTAGATTTTAAAGTTTACTTCAGACGGAATACAGTCAAACTTTACTTCAGACGGAACACTCTCAAACTTTACATAAAGAACGAGACATAAGTCCAGAACATGACAAGGTCCAGAATGAGACATAAGTCCAGAAAGTGACAAGGTCTAGAACGAGACATAAGTCCAGAACGTGACAAGGTCCAGAACGAGACATGTTCAAACCGAGACAACTTGACATAACGTGATACAAGCCCCAAAACGTATAACGTCTAGTAATCTGGTTTGGATTCTACATCAAAATAGATTTGATTGACTTAATCTAATTGATTGACAATTGGATCCTGAAGACAAGAACTTTCTAAATGAATAAGCTATACTTATGGAAACCAAGATTCTGTTTGTATGGGTGATCAGAATCAACTTGAGATTCTACTTCTGTCGCTCAACGGCTACTAAATTTTCTTGATATAGATCTGTCCAATGGGTAGATTGGAAGATGATCAACTAGATATTGTCCAATGGCTAGTTTGGAAATGGAGGGGTATTTAAGGAGACCAAGGATCGAAGAGCAAAAAACAGATGGAGCATAGAATCTAGAATTCCAAATTCTGAGCGAATTTCGATCATATATTTGTCTTTCGTGAGTTTAAACGTTTATGATCGTGAGAGAAATACCAAAAGAGTGATTTAGTGAAATAGTGTGATCTACCACTAAGTGTTTGCACTCAAATTTGTAATCTCTTGTTGATGATATAGTGAAATCCAGCTAGAAGGTTGTTAGTGTGGGAGAGTGGACGTAGGCTTTATCTAAACCGAATCACTATAAATTTCGTATGCAACATTCTCTTTCCTTAACTCTCCTTATTTAAGTCTGTTGCACATTTACAGATTATTTCAGAAGTCTATTCTATCGCATAACAGATTCTGAACATCTACCAAAAGTCTGGTAGCTCGTTTATCAGACTCTGGTCCTTATTCAGACTTTACTCACAACTTATTGTATTCCACATTTATTTGTCAAGACTTCTTTTAAACACATATTCACCTCCATCTAAGTGTTCATACTAGCATTATCAACTGCGATTGAGGTGGCTTCACCCAGCTCTAGGTGAAGCCGACTAGCTCGTGACCCCCAAGTGTCGTTAAGCCATTGTGGAGGAAAAATGAAGAGGAGGAAGAAAAGGAAAAAGAAAAAGAAAAGGAAAAATGAAAAATTAATAAAAAAATTCAAAATAATAAAATATTCTTAAAAATTGTCCATGTTAACATCAGTCAGTGTTCATGTCAATACTGATCACCTAAATTTGGCCAAATGAACTAAATTGGCATAATTGCCAAAGGTTTAGGATTGAATTAGCAAAAAAAGAAAAAATTAAGACTAATTTGGCACAATTACAATAGGTTTAGAATTTTTTTTGTAATTTTCCTATTGAACCACTAACTCAAAAGTTTATAGACCAATAAGAGCAGTTTGACCAAACTAACCACTTGTCATGACATGGAACCACAAGTTTTAACATGAGAAGACAAAATTGCAAGAGAAATTAACAAGAAACGATAAAAAACACTAGAGTTTTATGTAATTCGATATGAGTGTTGCTACCTGTTCCAAGGGGAGAGCTAATATTTAAGAAATCCATTCGGAATCCGATTAATACAGAGTTTACAATTGTTCAAGTGTTTTTCAATTTTAAATTACACCCAAGATAAAACTTACAAGTGTTACCTCACAATATCACAATCTCAATGAAGATTGCACTAGATAATTCCTGCATAATTTTTCCCTCTCATCAAACTCTCGATATCTAATTATTCCACTTCTCTTCCTTTATTTTCCTTTTCATCCTTTTTAACTTTTACATGGTACATGGTTGTCTTAGAGTCCAAAAGCAATGCTTGACCTGGTCGAAGTGTCCGTATGCATAGCATAATCCGTTGCATTTGAACATTGGACTTTAATGTTGGAATTGAAAGGTGAAGTGTGAAATCATGGAAGAAGAAAGTGGACTTTTTCACGGTCGCCGGAATTCTAGTAGTTTTCTTTAATTACTCAGTTCTATATGGCTTTTGCATCAACATAATCTAGTCTACGTTAAGTAATTCAGTCTTCCTCCCCTTTCGTTCTTATTATACTAATGGACTTATCAATTAACAATTGTCAACTATGAAAGTATAGTTACTGGTCCACACAACTAAAGTAGTGAAACGTGGAAATCGACGAACCTTGCAATTCAAATCTAACATGAGAGAAAGGAATTACCAAAGATATTGACCAAAAATGATAAAGAATACCAGATATTATTTATGTGGTTCAATTTGAGTGTCGATACTACTCAATAGAAATAGTCCACATTTAAGAAATCCAATATAAATTTGGTAAATACAAAACTTACAACGCCTGAGTATTTCTTAGTCCTAAATTATATAGAATAAAACCACAAGTGATATCTCATCCTATTTAGTTCCAACACGTCTGCAGAAGGCAATTCTTGTGTGATTTTGCCCTTTTAGTCCGGGCGTAGAAAACTTTCTGACATCTCGTTGTTCTACTTCTCTTCCTCTTTTGGCCTTTCATCCTTTTGTTGAGAACCCCGCCGGAGGATATATAATTATCCTTCAGACAAGTATCAATCTGCAGTTCATGGTCGAAAAGATAGAAAGAGAGAGAAGCCATTGATCACTCTCTCTTAAAGTTCAAAAGCAATTGAAGGAATTCTTGTCGGCGGAAGACGACTTACCTGATTCCGACACGCAAACAGCAAAGAACCCCGGATCAAACGTTGAATTGCGATTCAATCATGAACAACACTTCCTCACGTTGGTCTGGATGCAATCACAAGGAAAACACCCAATTTCCACAGCGTAAATGCCAATCGTTGTTGCAAAATTGAAGATGGAACGCCTTCTTCCTTGATGATGGAAATTGAGAGAGATTTTGGTGCAAATGATCTGACAACACATCCAATGGTTGTGTTCGGGAGGCTTATATACGTCTCCCTTCGTACCTCTCCATTAGTGCCTTTCCATCGTATCGTTTCAACTTGAAATGGTGCGTCCAATTGCACCCCATCATGGATGTACCAACTAAAGTACAACAGCAATGCTTAGCTTTCTCAAGGTTTATCTCATCTTTTCCGGAAAAACCAGACTGTGACCCATCATAACCTTTCCACCTCCACCATCGTCTTCTCGAAATGATTGCAAATTTCCTATTGCTTTTTCTCTCTTAAGGTAACAAGCATCTCTGCTTCTCTGCCATACACGCGTAATTCTTTTCTCTGTTCATTCTACCGACTCTCACATACCTGAGTACGTATTTCTTTTGGGCAATGAACCACGGTTCAATAAATGATCGGGTTCTTATTTCTGCCAAAGTTGCAAATATGAATTCCTCCTGCTACATTCCTCATGCCATGCTCATACGGGGGAAAACAAGACGAGAATACTTCTCAAGAGTGGAGCAGAATCTACGAAAACTGACCTCCCTGAAGAAAGTACAAGATTTTCATATAGAAGTAATCTTGAATGAATCAATGTGGCAGGAGCCCTCTCTTGTACCGAATATACTTACTTGTATATATCCGGTATCATGTAACACCATGGAGCAAAGCAGTGCCAAATATAACTTTGCTCTCCTTGTGACCTTTGGGGATATGAATCTTGAGTGGGCTATCCCCACTTCATCCGATGATTGCTTAAGGGCCTCTTTGGTAATCGGTCAACTCTTAGCTATTTCTATTCTTTTATTTCCCGGAAAAAAAAGTACATTTATATATTTGATAACGTCAACTAATTTTTTTACTCTCAAGAATAAATTTACAACAGAATCAAGAACTAGAAAAAAGTTGCTTCTTTGCTCTCGGGAACAATTCTTAAATCAAGCTATTTTCTTCTTCTTTTTTCTCTCTTTTATTTTCTTCTTCTTCCTCCTCTAACTGGTTGCTGGGCTTAGCGATGATCAATGACCTCACTGGAGCTTCGCTAGCCCTTGGTGAGGCTCGACCTTGCCATGGCGGGGCAAGGTTGGCCTCACCTTGGCTGGGCAGGGCTCGACCTCACCCAGCCACCATGAGGTCGTCTCGCCCACTAGAGGGAGGCTTGACCTCATCAGGGGCCAACGAGGCTCCCTTGATGTTGACAAGATTGCCAGCGATCAGCTAGAGGAGGAGCAAGAAGAAGAGAAGGAGAAAAGGGGAAAAAAACATGAAAATCACACAAAAATTATTTAAAAATTAAAAGAAATTCTTAATCACAAAAAATAAAAATAAAAATTGAAGGACGTACCAAATCTATTCCTGTTCTTTTTCTACTACGAGAATAAAAATTTTGTGCAGTTACTAAACATGTTCGAATGCTCGAAGCTTGTCCAGGAAATAGAATTAAAAAAAAAAGTATTTCTAAACATAACTTATTCTTGAGAACAACATGTTTACCAAACAGACCCTAACTCTCATCATTCCACATATCCTTAGATTTCTTCACCATCCTCTTGGAAAACCCAACTCCACCCCAATTCGACCATGATTGATATTTGTGTCAACACTGTATCTGTATCTAAGTTTGAAAATTTGGCCACGGTTCTAAGAAGCCATGATTTTGTGCAAGTAAACAATTCGGTAGTTCTATTAGTTCTTTCTTTAATTACTCAAAGCTCATTTTGGTTTTTGCATCAACAATAATATGGTCTACCTTAAAGTGATTCAACCTTCCTTCCCTCTCCTTCTGGTTGAGTGAATGGACATATAAATCCACAAGCATTGGCTAAGAAAAATATTACTTACTGGTCCACACAAATCACATCACAACTTGTTTTGTTAATTTGCAAAGACTTATAGGTCACTTTGGAGCAAGGACTGGGATGTAATAATGGTCAAAAAGTGAGGAAAGCTAAACCGATATATCTATGCCCCAAAACAAAAAGCACCATTGCTTGATAAAATTCCAAAAATGCAACAAGAAAGTCATGTTCAAGTCAAGAAGAGTTACCCCAGTGAAGTTGAATATTGTATTTCAGGGAAGATACTCTCTGCTTAGAAGGACATGGCACAAAAAGGACTTCGATGGATTCCCTTACCTTTGCGACTTGACATCGATGGAGGAAAGTTATGGTTGTAACATCCTGATTTTTCATGTTCTGATTTTGATTGAATAAGTTGTTGGGCCATTCATCAACGCGCCTATAGTGCTTTTCTCTGAGATGGCCACTCATGAGATAACTAGATTATCTAGGGAAGTCATTAAGAGATTTTAATGTAATAGACTTGAGGAATCAACCAGGAATCAGCTGCTCGACCGTGCTCATCTGCCAAGATCATTACAACACAGATATAAATCGATTAGAAATCAGAGATAGGTCGGTTCGATTGAGATATATGGTTAAACATGGGTGATCCCACTAAATTGCAAAATTCTCGTCGACCGACACTAGACTGATTTTTCTATCGTTTTGGTACACTGTGTCCGTATTTGAATTCTCGAGATTTTCACAACAATCGAGAGTCACCAATGTGTCGAAGGGATTCATTGTGGTTCGAAGAAAATCAACCATGGGTCATTTGCACTAAAAATTTCTAAAAGTTACCCAGTAGCCTAGGTCACGCTAAAATCGCGCCGAATGGAAATTAACCGCGAATTTAAGTCCGATTTCAGAAATTGAAGTTTCTGTCATGTCACAATAAATCCTAGGAGCGTCAACTTAGTCTCAGAAGATTTTTCTGAAACTCGAGACTTTTTGGAAAAAAGTCGTCCTAAGGCCATTTTTGTCCCGAAAAAGCCGAGGATCATTTTTTATCGCGAAATTGGGGTGCAAGATGGTTCAAGTGGTGAGGAAAAATACTAATTTGAGTATTGACTCAACAATGGAATTTATTGAAGCCAAATGGAAATCAATTGAGCAAGAAACTAAGCCAATTGTGAGAGAAACCTATGAAATTCGTGTGCCCCCCCTTCCCCTAGCATTTTGGACCATTTCACATGTCCAAGAAGAAGTCTTGGTGGCCTAATGGAGGCCAAGGAGCAGCTGGTGGCCTAGGATGGTCAAAGAAGACAAGCTTGTGGAAGAAGTTGGCTTGGTGGAGCCCTTTGGTTCCCTAGATCTTTTCATCTCTCCCTCATCTCTTCCATCTTGCCTCTTATCCTCTCCCTCTCCCCTTGGCTGGCCAAAACCCTCTCCATCTCCCTCCTCTCACCTTGTTCGAACCCCACCAGCAGCCAAGGAGGACCGCCGGAACCAGGACCGCCCGCACCGCCGCCGTTTGCTGCCGCCGATCCCGCCCGCATGCCGCACGAGCCACCATCCAGCCACCGCCGTTCCAGCCGCTGTCTAAGCACCCAGGTGGCTGTCCAACCGCCATGAGTGGCTATGGAAGCTCGCCGGAGCCGTTGTTCAACCCACCAAGAGCCGTGCAGCCTTCCCCGAGCCCTTGCCGCCCATTTCAACTTTGTTTCTTCTGTTTTGCAGCTCAAAACAGAGGGGAAATTTGTGGGTTTTCAGCCACTTTCAAGGCCCATTTTGGAGGTGTTCCGGGCCTCGAAACCTAGGCCCGCTTTGGAGAAAGTCGGCCCCCGTTGTGTCCCCATCGATTTGAACCAACCGGCTCGCCGAACAAGTGAGTTTGTTCACTTAACCTTACTTAGTAGGTTAATTATGCTTAAGGGTTATTTAGATTAGCTTAAGTATGGATTAGTGATAGGCCAGGATGGTTAGATTAGCCTTTGAATTGATTAGTGTAACTTAATTAGTGAGATTTGTACTATTGATGATGGATTAGTCGAACCCAGTGAAATTCCTGCAGTTCAGATTTCTGGACCCTCGCCGTTTGCCAATTTTGTGGATTGAAATGGGTTACAAAATTGAGGTTGATGTCTCTTGAGAAATGTTTTAGACATCCTTAGCTACACCATATATTTTTTCCAAGATTTTTAGGGACTTAAAAGGAGATATCAACTCCGTCATTTTCCAACAGTGCCTCAGTTTTCGCTGGAATTGGTGACATCTTAGGATTCTAGGGGTTTTTATCAACTCTTAGAGTTCGAATTTCAAAATGGTTTCTTCACAAAAGTTGTTTTTCATCTCTTCTAGTTTAACATAGTCAAAATTCAAATCAAATGGACATGTTTTGGACCTTGAACCAAATTTATTTCGGAAAACAGACTTTCTGAAAACAGACCCAGTTTTGGTGATGGATTGAGCGAAATACTGGGCCGAATCTAGAAGGATCTGGGTTATGGTGTCTGCATGAACAATGTTCATTTATGTGTCATCTATAACATACTAAAATTTGAGAATTTTCTGAGTTCTTTCATGTAGGTTTCTGGAATTAAACTTAGAGACACACAAGTGGCCCGATTTCTGCCAATTAGGACCGGTTATGGTTTTGTGGTTGATCTTGACATTGTGCTTGCTAAATAAAGTGTATTTAGCGATGTGGTGGACTGGTGGCATGCTGAGAACTTATATGTGAGGTTGTGAGATGGATTGCTCTATGATGGTTGGTTTGTGATATGCCTAGAGTTTATGCTTGATGATCGTGTGAGGATTATTAGTCACATTAAGAAGACTATTGAAAGATGAAATGATGTATGATTGGGTGTGTGGCAGTGTGGAATAGGGCATGGAAACCACCAAACTTGGAATCGGTTATGCTCACTAAGCCGTAATTCAGCATTACCACCTAATCTAGGTTGTGCTCGCTGAGCCGTAATTCAGCATTACCACTGAACTTGGAATCAGTTGTGCCCGTTGAGCCGTAATTCAACATTACCGCCAAAGATTTAGTAGGCTGTGCCCGCTAAGCTGTAATTCAGCATTACCGCCAAAGTTTTAGTAAGCCGTGCTCACTGAGCCGTAATTCAGTGTTAGGGTTGAGTATTTGAGATGACCATGTAGGCCGTGCTTGTTGAGCCGTAATTCAGCGTTGGGATTAAGTAATTGAGATGACCGAGGAATGGTCTGGTTGACATGTAATTGACTGAGTCGATTGATAGATGATTCAATCTGAGTTCTTGATGGATGTGATTGGAGTTGGTAGCCATTACTAATTGGCTTGACTTATAAATAGTCTGGATGACATGAAATCGACTAGTTCGGTTAACCGGTAATCGGATCCGCTTGTTGATTTAATTGTAATTATTGCTTTGACGTGTATCGAGATTCTTACTCGTGTGAGCAATGATTGGTTTAGACGTTCCAAATTGGTGTGTGAATTTGCTGTATACACCTGGTTGTGATAAGAACTGTGCTAACCTGCAGGAAAGAACTGAGGCCAAGGTAAGCCTCTGGGATTGTATGATTGTGCGATTAAGACGTCTTAGGCGTATTACCCTCCTAATCGGGGTTTAGAGTGTGAACTCGCTGAGATTTATATCTCACCCCGTCGTGGGCTTCATTTTTTAGGACCGTAGGGTGGAAGACCTGGAGCTGAGTTGAGGGGATCTGAAGTGTAGGTCAAATAGGATAGTTTCTTTTTAAGAGTCAATCATTTGAAGTCTTATGGTTATAGACTTATGTATTTCATTCGGTGTGTATTTCAAAGCACGTTTTTTTGAAAATCTATTGTCCTGCTTTTCTATCCCAAGATGATTACTGTTAGGAGATTTGTTATTTGCTTCCGCATGTGCAATAAAATGAAAGGGTCGGCGACTCATCCTGGGAAGTCGCGAAATTTTATCGACCACTGAGAGATTGGCACACACTCGAGGATCGGGGCGTGACAATGGTATTCTCATTTTATTATATATTAGCAAGATGCCCGTGCATTACAGGGGTATAACACTGTATGTTTTATATTTTCCTAAAATTTGGTTGTCAATTGAGCACTAATTGTTACTTCATGTTAATTATTTATACACTTAATATTGATTGATATTTGTCCTCATCACTTTACAAAATGTGCCTAATTTTTCCTTCAATGAGTCTGAACAAACGCCAATTTATTTGATATTTCTTGACAAAGCAACATTTGTAATGAAAATCGACGTTATATTTATTTATTGCATCTTTCTTAGAGAAGCAATACCTTGGCACGGGTAATATTTCTCATTGATTTGGTAATATACATTTATTATCATTTTATGAAATTCATTTATTTGCAAATAATGTTCTAGCATTTTTGTGATGATGGGTTACATTCTTATCGATACTTTAATAGAGATTTAGTACATATTTATATCATTATTTGTTATGCATGGGCTATCATGTTATACAAATATTTTTTTATCGATTTTCTCTTTGTTATATGTAAACTAACATGTTATGATAGACATTCCTACATTGATGAGCTATTTGAGGGCATCTTATATTTTAGACACATTTATATCACTTATTTGTTAAATATGGTCTTCCGTCTTATATAAGCTCTTTATCAATTTGTTAATATCAATTTTCTATGCAATTCAACAAAGTATTTTGTCATAATGGGTATTCGTATAACCGGTATTCATATAACCATTTAATCATAACAAGAATTGCTCATTATATGCTATCCTTATTGTGGAAATATACATAGTCATGTAATAAAACCTTCTATACATCTACCTTTTTTTCCCTTCGGTGATTTTATCATATCGATTCATTGTAAAGCATGTTATATAAATTGTTTGTGATGATGGATATTTATTTTGTTGATTTTTATAATGCTACTTATTTGTCAAAATGAATCCAATATGAGATTGAACTTTTAATATTTTATATTTCTTATACGAGTATTATTTACTTGTCAAGTATTAACCCAGTATGAGATTGACCTACATATATTAATATCAACAAAATAAGAGATAAATATGTCGATACTGTTAAACTCTTTTAAACCTAATCATAAGCAAGTATTCTTGAAGGACGCTGCTATTTTTCCCACCGTGAATAGCTGGAAATGCATGCATACAAGCACTTTAAATTTGAACTCCTCGACATCACTTTCGTCGAAACAGCCACTATCATTTACCTGCGTCTGAAGCAGCTCCATGGACCCAAAAAGTAGCCCAAATCACACATGGATTTCCTTTCCTTGATCGAAAGTTACAATTGCGATCCAATAAGCTAAATCTTAATTGGGTTCGAACCCTCAATTTCCTTCATCCATATAAGCTCTAAAAATCACTCCTCAAAGCCATAGTCGGTAGATTATCGATGCGTCGAGAGGGGTCAAACGAAAGGTCCGTCTTGTAAAATGTTATAAAGATATGAGAATGGTTCCATAAATACTGGAAGAATATATCTCTGGGTGGCACTTACAAGCTGCAGAAACTAGTCATCACGAAATCTCCTCAAGTGGGTTCTATATCTAATGAACTAAGATAGTGAAGATTTGGAGATGAGATAAGCTAATCACGGAGCAATGCAAATTAGTTGAATCAATGTTAAATCTATAAACATTATAACCAGTTCGCACCAGAAGTCAATTCTTAGGATGGGGGGAAGAGAGAGATGTTGATCTAAAATGATAACAAAAAAGAGACAGTGGAGAAGCAAGCTATCTTAACCATGAAATGGTCATGAGACATTATAAACATTTCAACTGCTAAAGCTATGTTTTCAAATTACGTATGAAATTAGCGAGAGCCTTTTTAAATATATAATATATAGGTATTTCCATATATAATCTATACATTCGAAGATCCATTACCAATATATGTGTGACACCCAGAACGGACACGTGTTGCGCAAAAATCATTTTCTTTTAGCTTGCAGAAACGTAATTAAACGTTTTCCAAAATCCCATTGCAAAGAAAGCCGTACAAATATAGATAACATACTTATACTTCTTTTATTTATGCCACATTCCATTTCACCACTTTACTACATTACGAGCTAGATACAAAAGTCCAGGTATGGGTTGGGGATGCCTGTCTCCATACTACACTCCAAAAGTTTGTCTATACAAAAGTCCAAACCGAAGTCATGGATCGATAACTTCTCCCTCCATTGTGTCACTACAATCATCAAGGTCAAAGCCCCTCAACAAACCAACCAACTCGCTGTCCCGGTTCCGGTACTAGGCAACAAATCTTTAGGGGACCCACTCCATGAAACCTCCTACATCAACCCACGCAATAGAACTACACTTGACATACACTATTCTAGACTCAGGTTCAAGCACACTTTCATAAAGACCTTCATAATGCATAGGAACTCATAGCACAAAGGTTGAGTTGTATCCATTCTACACATCTGAAAATAAATAAAGGAATGAGCCGAAACCCAGTAAATGTTCTAGTTTTAAGTTAGAAAATTCCTCTTACCACTTCACCTGGTGCACATAAATTAAAAGCATAACAATCTAGCAAATGTGATAACATATGAGTAGACTTTTTCTTTCACATTTTCACAAATCACAGTGATCATCATCTAACAATGCTTCCATCTAGACTCATGCATATGTCACATCATGTTTCAACACAAGGTGATTGATTTAAAACAATATTCTACACATGATCATGCATTTAATTCATTGTTACTTCTACATCTCGAACACTCCTAAGGCATCCCAACTTATAGGGCATTTCAACTTCGAGGCATCCTGCACCATCTGTGCATGGGGCATCTCAACTCTTGAGGCACCCCGAAACACTCCTTGGGACATCCCAACTCATGGGTATCGTCACACGTCACTATATGGGTGATGGAATCACATTATTCTCATGCAAGCCATGACATATGCACATTTATAAACATAGCACATATTTCTCAAATCAATTCAATGCGTCTATCCAATAACCGAGTAAGAATAACTTATAGTCATATTCCGATCGGTAAAGTTTGAACATTCAAATGAGTACATTCTGAGTCTAGACCTTGAGCATGTTTTGGTCATTAAAATTTAGTCAATTAAATGAGTATATTTTGAGTCTAAATGAATAAGTATATTTTGGACATAAAGTTTGAACAAGCAAATGGGAGAATCTAAGTCTGAACAAATAAGTACATTCTGGTTGTCAAAGTCCGAACAATCAAAATGGTAATTTCTAGCTCAATAAAAACTTATAGAACCAAAGAATGGATTCGATAATGAACAGATTTACAAATGGATAGATTCGGCAATGGATAGAATGAACAAATGAACAAATTCAACAAAGAATAGATTCAAACTCATTAAAGTTTGTCCGAACCAATGAATAGATTTATCAACGAACAAGATTCACAAGTTGATAGATTCAACAAATGAATAGATTCAACCTATCGCGCCCCAATTCTCGAACACGTGCCCATCCCTCACCTGGTCGATTAATAGCGATGTCTCAGGACGCATCGCCAATCCTTTCATTTTTAATACGCAAGCGGAAGCATATAATAAAATCCCCAGACAATAAAACAATGGGATAAAAAAATAGGGCCATGTTTTTCACAACTGAAAAACCACAACCAAACTTTTATACAAGGCAAACCACATAGTATATAATACAATACTATTTACAAGTCTAACCTACTATACACCGATCAAAACTTAGAGTTTGCAAAACAGGAGGGGATCTCAGTTCTCATCCGGATCATACTCAGGATCCTCCTCCTCTCTTTGTCTTCTTCTTCTTTTTCAAGCTCCTCACCTTTTGGCTCCTCCTCAGGCTCATTGGCCGGCTCATCCTCTGGCTCCTCATCAATTTCCTCGTCTTCAATGTCCACTCCTTCTTCTACACCCCAGCTGGAATCCACGTTAGAGTACACCGAAGATTCAAGGTCATCAAGCTTTGGATCCTTAGTGTCCACTACTAACCCATCCTTAGGATCAACCGTCCCTTCTCTAAAAGCCTCTTCCAGCACGTACATAGGTACATCACTCTCCGGTATGGGACCCTCCCTTCGCCCATCATGGTAGTGGCGGTACCACGACCGATATTCGTGGGGCCTCAGGGCATCTATACTCACGTCAACCCAGACAATGGAGTTAACCAGTACATACTCTGGTCCTTCTGGGTGAGGATGTATATGGAAGTGGTGTGCTACTTCTGTGACCTCTTATGGGATGCCAAAGTACATAGGAGGACGAGAAGGTGGAGGTGCTGCCATTTCGGAGCCTAAAATGTTGTCCCACAACAGGGTAAGACTTCATCTCAGCGAGTTCTACCCTCCTAAGACTCGATTAGGAAATCAATACACTATGGGCTGCCTAAGCACACACGGGTCAGAGGACTTACCTTGGCCTCAGATTCCACCTGCAGATCAGCACAGTTCAATAAGCACCCAACAATTCGATTCACCACATAAGATCAAACCATTGATCAATTGACCTAGTCGATTACATGTCACCACGACCCTTTCTTGGTTGGCTCATTTCATACTATCTATTAAGTTCGCTTGTATCAAGACTGCTCTCTGCTAAGCTGATAAATAGATAATATAGCTCACACTAAGCTAATAAATAGTGTACTGCTCTCCATCTAAGCTGCCATATCAGAGCCCATAGGATGATATAGTACACTGATAGTGCTTCCTCTAAGCTGATAAAGTATATTGTTCGCAATCTAAGCTAACATATCAAAGCTCGTAAGATGATATAGTATACTATTAATGCTCTCTCTAAGCTAATAAGGTATACTGCTCCCAATCTAAGCTGACATATCACCCATAGGTTGCTATAGTATACCACACCCAACCATTCAAATCAATTCGACGATTTTATCATTTCCGATAAAAATACATGTGTGTGGGTACACGGCTAGCTTTAGCCAAAATACTATAATTTCTTTTCCACAAATCCCACCATTTTCTATAGTCCATCAAAACATTTTTGGCACTATTAACCGATGCCCGATTATTCTTCAATTGATTACCAAAATCAATTAATTTAAGAATAAATCCTAAAATCACAATTAAAGCAATTCCTCACAAATTAAAGCTTGAATAAATAAACAAACTACACCACGATAATTAGCATAAAATTCAGTCCTTTTGCCATCCTGGTTGAATTTCCAAAAAATAATTAAATAATTAAATAATTACGAAAATTAATTAAATAAATACTAAAAATCCAACTTAGGCCCGTAATGCCTAATTGGACGCCGAAACGGACTCGGAAAAATTCCAAGGTTCATTCAATAATTACTCGAGCCTATCTACTTGCTAAATACACTAACCATTTGCCTAACATGCATCGGTAAATCCCTAATTTGATTATTCTAATCTAATCTATCCACCTAATTGCACTTAATTAAATCTAATCAACCCCTAAGCATCATTAGTCTACTAAGCGAGGATTAGTGAGTAAAACTCACCCATTTAACAAACGGTTCGATCAAATCATTAGGAATGCAACGAGGACCGATTCTCCTCAAAGCGGGCCAAGATTTTGAGGCCCAGAAACACATCAAAACGGGCTTGGAAGCCGTTGTGAAACCCACAAAAATCTTGTTATGTTCTTGATGAAATAGAAGGGAAACAAGAACGGTTTAGGCAGGGATTGATCGGGATAGGGTGAATAGGCCATACCGGGCCTTAATGGACACTCACAAGGGTCGAACGGGATCGGGACAGCTCTGGATGATCTCCAACAGACTCGAAATAGCTGCTGGAATCATGTGAGGGGGCGAGAGGGGTGGACGGTGCTGGCAGTGGCTCGGGCGGGCGGTGGCACGCGAATGGCGATCCGTCGGGGCTGGCGGCTTGCTAGCTGCTTCCAGCAGTCCTCCTTGGTGTCTGGGGTTTCGAACAGCAAGGATGGAGGAGGAAGATGGTTTGGACGGCGATGAGGAAGAGAGAAAGGAGTGAGGGGAAAGTTTGGCTTTGGTGGGGTCTCTTTGGCCAATTTTTCCATAACTTGTCCCCCAAGACTCATCCTTGGCCAAGCATCTTCCTTGGCTACTATTGAGCCACCAATGCTCACCCAACAACTCATGAAATGGTCCATTTTGCCTAGGGAAGGGGAGCTACGAATTTCCAAGCAAAAGGCTTCAATTAGACTTGATTTCATTCTTGAATCAATATCAATTGGCTTCAATAAAATCAATTGGCACCTCAATGCTCCAATTGATATTTTTCATCTCCTATGGATCCATCTTACATCCCAATTTTGCAACAAAAAACGATCTCTGTCTTTTTCTGAATACAAACGGCCATGTGACGACTTTTTCCCAAAAAGTCTCGAGTTGTAGAAAAATCTTCTGAGACTAAGTCGACACTCTTAGAATTTATTGTGATATGATAGAAACTTCAATTTTTAAAATCGGACTCAAATTCGCAGTTAATTTCCATTTAGCGCCGATTCCTGATCGAATTCTCAAGTCTATTGCCTTAAAATTCCTTAATGGCTTCCCCAAATAGTCTAGTTATCTCGAGAGTGATCAACTTTGAGAATAGCCCTATTGGCGTGTCAATGAAATGCCCGATTTATTCAGTAGAAAACATGGTTAAAAATCTGGAATGTCACACAACCAAATGAGCAGATTCACAAAGAGGCAAATTCACCAATGGGCAGACTCAGACTTAGTAAGATCCAGTAAAACAAACAAACATATTTAGACATAGTGAATTCTGCTCAAACGAATGGACAAATTCTGAAATAGGAAATTCTAGCATAAACAAGCAAAAAGAATAGATTCTGACTAGTAAAATTCTAGTAAAACGAACATGCAAGAGGCCATTAAGATAAATATGACAGAACGAACAGATTCTGATTATTTAGAGTGAAACAAAATGAACATGCAAGAGATCATCAAAACACATATGACAAAATGAATAGATTCCAGTTATTCAAAACAAAACAAAATAATGCGGAGCAAACTGATTCTGTTTGGATAAATTCTGGCCGGATAGACATACAAGATGTCATCAAGATTATTCGACAACCATCATACTCGTAACATGCACATCAAAGTTCACCTCTCAACCAACTAATCAAGTTAAAGTTTTAAGGAGATTAAACCAACTCAATGCATAGAAACTTCACTTACCTCAAACAAGCGCAAACCATCAATTTGCTGTCACCACCTTGTAGCTTCCGAACAAAAATGTCTAGTTCTCTACTTCTACAATCGATACATGAGAATAACACATGCAAGTTTACTTGAGATTTTGGAGAAGTGAAAAGAGAGTTCTACGGCAAGGTAGAAGAAGTTTTAGAAAAAATGAACTAAGATGATATGATGTCTTCCATTGCTAGGTGTAACTATGCATGATAATTACCAATTTTAGATGACACAAATGCAAGGCATCATCTTAAACCTTGCTAGAGGAATGCAAGAAGGAGTGACTCCTTTGAGAGAATATCATTACTAACTTCTTGCTTGTCAAAATTAGCTATAAAATGTTGTTTGGTGGGAACACATGGCCATGCAACTCATAATACAAGGACAAGTGACATTTATAAACTTTCATAAATTTTTGTGGGCAAATATTGTAAGAAAACGTAATCCTCTTCTTTGAACATCATTAGCATAAGTTAACCACTATTATTATTAATTAACTAAAGTTTACTTAATTCATAACACCCATCAACTATTAAGAAGATAATAATCTAATTAATGTCATTCTACTATTAGTGCATACATAATTCAATTCACACGTCGAATTCAGGACAATTTACATTTTCAGAAAAATTATCTACTGCATCTCACGAAAATTACGATTTAACTAAAACTTCTACATATTCGTCCGAATACTAAGACAACTAATACTTAGCTTAATATCTAAGTATCATTATCACACATGGGAATTTCCGAATGTTACATAATTACAAATACAGAAATTTCAGATGTCACAATATGAGTAGTTCTATCATTTCTTGTGCATCGATCAGAGATCTATTCCCAAAATATGCATAAGAATGAGAGATTTGCTAGGATTATATATTTACTAAAGTTGTGATTGAGAGCATTATTACTCAAATATGCATAAGAATTGATTAGAGAATTATTACTAAAATGCATAAGAATTAGAGATTTGTTAGGATTGTAGGTTTTCTAAAATCAAAATCAAAAGGCAAATTATAGGGTAAAGCTCACACATGAATGTGTCAAGTGGCACCATGCCATGTGATAGATATATGACATAATGTAATTGTAAAATGAGAATTCCTTAGCTTTATAGAGATTCCTTAAATAACATGGATTACTGATAATTTTTTGGATGTGGAAGTTAAAATCATTTCCTTGGACTTGTCCTTGATCAATGGTTTTCCAAGAAAACTTTCTATCCTATCCATGTTCAAGATGTAGCTTCGAACTTTATATATGCTCCTCAGATAAAGGATATGTCACTAGCATGTACCATTCCAATTGCATCAAACCGACCTGTAATGGATTGCAAGTCACAAGGGCACGTGGCAATATGCTTTGAATATGTTACAAAAACTAAATAAGAAAACCATGCCAACTCAAACTATGTGCAAAGAAAAATCCCTTAGCTTTGGGAGTGTGTCTTGTTGACGGTATTGCTCCAGGGCTTAGTGTTGCGACCTTTTCTCGGGTGTACCACTTAGAATTTGACTAATGGATTACTAAGTCTAAACTTAACTCGGGCTCTCCCAAACCTGTACTAATTCGCTACTTAGGTTCAAGTTTTTAGCATGCAAATAAATTTTATTTAGAAGTTGCCACTAATCAGTTTATAGTAGATCGATTAGAAACCTACGTAAAATAACATGAGAATTTTTTTACTCCTACAAACCATAGAATTTGGGTAAGGAGACTTGATTACACTAGATTTCTTTAATGCCCTTTTGGTATCATTTTTTTTATGAAAAGATATTTATCAAGTAGCTTGAATTTATTTTATTGCTCCATAACATGTGAAGTGACCATGCAAGTGCATAATCCTTCAATTTAACACCCAATAAAACATTGAATAGATTGCATGACTTACCTTATATCAATGAAATCATTAGTAATGTTAGCTCAGAATTCACATTAACAGTTCTAGATATGATTTCTAATTAATATGTAGTCACTTAATTTTTTTAAGATCTTTTATTATTTAATAAAACCTAATCTACATGCAATGCAATGCAAATGACATACAAAAATGGATCTATACTAATATTACATGCAACATACAATTAAATAAGCCTAATATGCAAACTATATGTCATGCAATATTTAATTAAATGACCTAATTTAATGACAGGAAAGTATTAAATGAAGCTATCCTAATATGTCACATATTTAAATGATCCTAAATATGTGATGACTACATGACGTGCAAAAGATGGCCTAATTCTACATGACATGTGCATGATAATTTTTATGTTTTCTTTTATTTTTAATTAAATTTCGAAATTAAAATTACCCAATAATTAAACATGCAATTTTAATTAAGAAAAATGAAATCTAACATCCTAAAGCAATGTTTTTGGTATGTTTTTCATTTATAAAAATTCGGAATAAATAAATTACCTAATCAAACATGCAACCTAGCATAAAACAAGCAATATTCTAGTAAGAATCAAATCCTACTCAAATATATTTATTATTTTTTGGGTTTTCTTTTTGTGGAGCAAAATTAATTCAAACAAAGGTATCAAGAACAGCATAGCAACAAATCAGGTAAGATATCATTCATGTCCATTTAATTTTGGAAATAAGTTGATGAATCATATCTTGAGCATGAGATCGGATTGGCTAATTTTTCACGATATATCTCGGGTGTGAGATCGAACTGACGATTTTTTGTGTGATCATAAGTCATATTTCGAGCATAAAATCGAACTGTCAATCATATGTTGTAAAATTAGGGAATAATCCTTAATTTAAAGGCTTTTTGGGAAACTTTGGATAGGATATATCATTTAAAGATTTGAATTTAATCAATCAACAAATTAAGTAAGGAAATAACCAAATTAAATTCGGATAATATCTTTACATACTTCGCGGATATCGTTCCTAAATTTGGACTCGTCAGATGGTGGCACTGGCGATGGCTTACGCTGACGCTCGACAATGGCTTGCGGCATTCAACAGTGGTAACTCCGGATTCATGTGGCTAACACACGATTCACGATCGAGAAGAGTATAGCTCGGTGGTGGCGGGCTCACAGCTCGGACTTGGACGTTGGGACTGGATTGCGATGGTGCTGAAGCTCACTGAATTGGACTTAAATTGCTCCAACGAACTGCCGGGGAAAGCTGGGAAGCTCAGCGAAGTGCACTGGACTCGCTGCAGATGACGTCTGTGATCACTGGGAAATCGTGGCTGAGCATGATGGTGCAGCAAACGTGCAATAACCTGAGAGTGCAGCCACAAGAAAACCAAAAAAACGTAGAAAGAAAATTCCCGTAGTCTTTTCCTTCTCTTATTTTCAAGTGCTCATGTCGGCATTCTATGTGTCCCTTGTGTATGACTCCAAAAAGAGAGAGATAAAAGTCTATTATGAAGAACTAACAATTCCCTTTGCTGTTGCTCGATAATCGTCTCCGTCCGCACTTGATGTTGGTCTCCTTTGAGGTCAAGCTGAGAGAGCGGGGCACCAGGGACCTGGACTCAGGAACTCAGCGAGTTGGGAGGCTCTCGGCGAGACGCTTCGTCAAAGGGACAGCAAGCCTCGTGATGGTTCGTGGGATAACAGCAAACTCTGAGCAACAACGACGATGTCAGGTGGCAACGCTTGAGCGAGGCTCAACCACCAGGGGACTCTTAGTGCGGCAGATCAGCAAGGGGTAAGGATGGCTGTAAGGCGGCGGCAGCATCAGGGGTCGCAAGCAGCAGTTGGCCCGTCGGTGAGAGTCGAGCAGCTGGCTCGTCACAGCAGTAGGCAGCATCGTGGGTTCGATTGGAACAAAGAGCGGCAGAGAGCTGTTGTGGTGCGACAGCAGAGACGGCGAGACAGGGACCAGCGGGTTAGTTGGGGAGAAGCAACAGCTGCCGTCGTGGAGGGACGGGGTGTCTCAGCCAAGGCTTGGCCGAGAGAATTCTCCTCTCCTATCGACTCCTCACGTGTTTCCTCTCAATGGCCGTGTATATTCTATCGTGCGTGGCCTCCTTCTCTCGTGAAAGAGCCCCTCTATTTAAACTCTCTTCTTCTCCCGTCTGCCAATATTGCAGAGATTACTGGGCCTCTTCTAAGAATATCACGATTTCCTTTTTTCGACCTTCCACCAAGATTGCTTTATGCTAATAAAGATATATTTTCAATGAATGTTGCCCCCATTGCTTGGTCAAATACATAACTTCATGAGAAATCTTTCAAGCCGCAAACATATAGCTTTCTTCTTACCTTATTTCCTCCTTTCCATGAATGTCCCTTGACCGGAATCCCGATTGACCGTGATTTTATTTCTTCTAAATCCTGTCAAATATTGCAATCTTTCCTATCAGATACAAACTTTGATCGCATAAAAAGGATTGATAGGCTGACCCAAACTTTCGTGTTCTCGCGGGCTTTAAGTTCAAGACCTCCCTACTTGAGACCATTAACTCCAGGCCAATTAAATTCAAGACCATCTTATTAAGCCCATTCACCACCAATCAATGCACATACAATTAATTAAAATATACTAAATGATAAATGCTCGTAAAACTATATATTATGCAATTTAATTCTAATATTTTTATTTAGGTGTTAAAAATTAATCATTAATTTTCTATGTAATAAATGAATGATCAAGTTACCAAAATTTAGGTGTCAACGCTTAGTAAAATAATCACAAAAAGGTCATGAGAATTCCAAGTGCAGGGGCTTGACAGGTTCTAGGGAAGAATTTTCTTTTCCTCTTGGTCCAACATTCGCTACAACATGATCTTCTCCACTTTGAGAAGGCACATGCTCTGCTGACAAGCTCGATTTGGTTTGGAGATTGGAGGACAATCATAATACGAATTCTGTCTTTCCTGGAACGAAAATATTCCGAGGATTCTACCTGTGGTCATGCCCCTCTCCTCGTGTACTGGGTACTCTTGCTCTTGACAGGGAGGGAAACTTCTGCTTGTCCGTCCATCGAGTTGGTGCTCTTTCGGCCATCAGTTCGCTTCCCTGCTGTTTTTCTATCGGCCTACTCCAAGTTTTGAACTTGGAAATCACCCCAACAGGCCGTGTGCCTGTTGCCTGTGGGCACTTCCCTGTTGGGATTTTAATCTGATCTCAACACGCAACGGATTAATTGATACGGCTTCCTTGGGTGTGCTATGAAATGTTCCATCGCCATTGCATCAGGTTGTACTTATCAAGATTTACCTCGCATCATTTTGGAATTAACAGCTGAACTTCTTGAGGGAAGTGGGGATGTGGTGGCGAGCAACTGAAGAGATTGCCATGATATTGCAAAAGCACCTCCAAGGCTCCTAGTGGTTGGTTTAATGTTAATACAGATGGTTCGGGTAGCATTTGTGCCTAAAGGAGGTGTTATAAGAGATGAGACAGGCAATGCCTTATGGCTGAGATTCCGCCGACCGATGGATATTGTCTGGCAAAACAAGACAAATAGGTAGTTTCTCAAGCTACATTATGCAATGAATACTTTAACCTTCGATCCTTATAATATGTGTTCCTCATGAACTAAAAGACCATAGCATTAGCAATTTCTGCAGCATTGTTCACTGAATTGCCAACACTGCTATAGCGTGATCACAAAGAAACTGAGTTCACAATCACTTACTAGTAGTCTCGATTAAAGATCAAAATCAAAGACTTCTCAGAAGTACATAACCCAACGCTATGATAAGCTTCACATAGCTATAACTGATGACTTTCTAGGGAGGCATGTGGGTAACTATACGTTAACAGAAAGCAAGGAAAACAGTAACACCTCAAACCATGCCAAATAAACATATTGCCTCCACTGGACATAGCTTCACGAGTACTTGAGTCAAGTCTTGACATGGCCAATCAATGCCAGAAGCATTTTTTCCTAGTCTCCAGTAGTGTCCTAGAAACTGGCATGATCGAGGGGTACGATGTTCCTCCTCTGGTACTCCTCACTTATAAACTTCATGTCGACCTCAGCCCTGGTAGCAACCACTCTGGTCAAAGCCCCTTCATCTGTTCGTCGCCTATCGATGGCTAGACGAAGAACCTTCTCAAAATACTTTTCAGGGCGAGTCAGGCACTTAACTGTAGCTCTCAGTATAGCAAGGAACTCGTCTTTTGGATCAGTTTTCAAATCCTTCGAACACAAAGGATCAAGAATTAGACAATTCTTAGTCTAGAAAGGAGAGAAGTTCAATATGTTCTGAATGCTACCAAAGGTTATATAGTCTGCAAGTGACTTATGCCAGAACAGAGCACAACTCAGAATAATGAATAACTCGGAAACGAGTGATATTATTCGGTCTCAATGTTTTAGAAACAAGACATCTTGAAGTTGACTCTTACTTTCCGTGACTCATGACTGCTAACCAAAAACTCATAAAGAATATGCCCACCGGCACACTTCATCCTTGAAGAACTGTGAACTTTGGACATATGGGTAAAAGCAACTTTAAAGGGCCAGTTCATAGAAATTCCAACTCAATTTGTTGATATCATTTCCAAACTCATTTTTGTAGTGATTCAGCATAGCATTAACCTATGCTTTGTTCCTAGTAGCCAAAATCCTTATGAGATCCTCGTGGCTGTAAGCCTTCTCTGAGATCTTCTCGTAGAGTATCTTAGCCTCTGCTTTTGCCAAATTCATTTTCACCTCATCTCCATGATAATGGTATGAACTCACAAGAGGTACCAGCAACTAGGAGACAAAGAAACCATATCAAAATACAGTTTTTTTTTTCCCAACAAGCAAGGAGATTTGACTTACATTCAACACCTAATGAAAAATGAAATGATTATAATAATTATTTGACGGGTTGTCATAGGGCTAATCTTTTTATGATGGACCTTGTTCTTCATTTGAGATAGGAGAAAGGGTCTAATGAACTAGGTCTCCAGAGTTTCATGAAACCATTTTCAATGAAATGGCAAACCAAAATATCAGGAACTGCTCTCAACTACACCACCATCCCAACAAAAATTCTCTGCAAAACTTCAAAACTGTCTTGTAGATTGAACATCCTGCAACTTATATTTTCAGACTCCCTGTAAGATGCTGAATCAGACACATTTGATTTTACTTTCCTTCATCAATCACAAAGAATATTTCCCAGGACATCAATAAGATATTATTGAGTATCGCACAGCTACAGAGACTTCATTGTACAGAGTACTTATTGCAAAATATCGGGACGTTACTCAGAAGAACAATCATCAGGATTGGGAAACTTCATGGAACAACTTCAGGCAAGAGTAAAAGCAGTACCTAACGAAAATCACCAGTTGTGTGGTACGTGATGTCCTCTTCCAGCGACTTCTTGTATTAAGCATGATATGCTTGCCTTGCCACAAGCAACTGCTGTGGAGACCTTGTGCAGGCTATTTCCATGAACCTGGTTGCTTGAAGTCCATCTTTTCGTCACTTCATTCGCCAAGCATGCAATCACGTTCAGCTGGATCAAGCGTCCAAAGGACCACCAGCCTCTTACGGTATGGAAATTACAGGGATGCAAAGAATTTACAAAATCATGTCATGTTATACCCACGGCTTTATGAACAGAACGTACAATCATGTTCGTAATCAACGAAAATATAGGAACAAATAATTGAAGAAGATCAGGCCTCGAAATCATTGTGAAGTTCTCTGTCCAATGCCTTGAGGAGATCCTCGCGGTAAGACTTGGCATAGGTTTGCCTAATCAGCTTCCTCTGCGCCGCATTCCTATGACCCAATATGGATATGATCAACTTCTCATTTGTTCCCCATCCTTCAAGATCGTTCGTGAGAATCATCAAACGGAAATAAAAAGATTATATTAGATAGTAAAGTTCGACATTTTTCAAGACCACGCCATATCCCGGGCTCAAGGTAGAGAACAATTTCTTTACTTGTAGCAGCGAACAACATATTGCAGCTAGAGAATCAGGTCGAGTTCAAAAGGAGATAACAAACCCAGAAATAGCTTGATCTTAACAACCGATCACCCAAAAAAAAAAAAAAAAAAAAAAAGAAAACGAGAACTCTAGAACAGATCGCCACGGAAAGATCACTCCGACCAGACCACGATCTCTACGCAGATCGTAGATCTAAACACAAAAACGGAGCACGATCGTCGACGACCGAGCGACACACGATAAGAATCCGAGGAGGCAGGACGAAGAAGATAGAGCGAACTTGTGAAGGCTTTCCGGAGCTGCTCGCAGTCATCGGCCACGGGGGGCACCGGCTCTGGGACGGTGAGAATCGACACGCGTCTGAGCGAAAGCGAGAGAGAGGAAGGAGGAGGAGACAAAACAGGGGAAAGAGAGTCAGCCTCTGCTTTCAAGAAGCGCGCAACGTAACATGCAATAACCCCGGGAGAAAATATTAGGTGGACACGTCAGTTTTGCACTAGTGCATTCAACGTCCGCCATGTGTCAATTTTGGGCCCACTTGTCAGATTTCTCGATACCCTGTATCTCCTCTCTCTTCAGTTAATGTTTTTACTTTTTTATTCTTTCTTCTTCTTCCTTCCACTCTCTCTCTCCTCTCTCTTCCGTGAATACAGACCCACTCTTTTTTCAAAATGCTCTCTCACCCGCCACCTCCGCAATTCGCCTCCATCTCTGCCTCTCCGACCTCCGACATCGCCCCGTCTTGTCCAACTCCTCTTGCGCCCTTAGCATCGATGCCCACATCGGCGAGGAGCTCAAGGCCCTCCGCCACGTCAACGAACCATGCCTCTGCCTTCGCCTTCTCCGTTGCCTACGCTGACCCCGGTCGAACTCAAATATGTTGATTCAAGGTCGAGTTTAGCTTTAAATCACAAATCTAGGGCTCACTCGAGCTTAGATCCAAAAAATAAGACTCAAATTCGCCGTCGGAGCTCGAGCTCCACGACGGAAGCCAGACAATGGTGAGGTGACGGTGGAAGGCAATTCATGGGATTAAGTTGACTGTGAGTCTTAGCTGAGGCGTTTCGTTCCTGGCAAAGTGAAAGGAGGAAGAAGAAAAAAGGAAAAAAGAAAAAAGAAAAAAAAATATAAACATTAATTGAAGGGGAGGAGATGGAAAGGTATCTGACAAGTGAGTCCTGAATTGACACGTGTTGGACGTTGAATGGATTGTTCAAAGCTGGCGTGTATATGGGCACCTAGGCGCTGCACGAGTGCCACGTGCCGGTGCAATCACTCCGTCCCACTTCCTCGAAGTGCAAACCAGAGGGACGCGGAGTAAGATGAGGGAGAGACGTCGGCACGCAGCAGCGTCTAGGCTCGTTGGGCTAGATTTGGACAAAATTTTTGGGTCCGGTTAATGGCCCGGGCTGGGTAAGGGCAAGGGTTTTGAAATCTGGCCCGCCCATGCATACGTTCAGTCAGAAAACATAACAAATAACGCGATCATTAAAGTAAGTCCATATTTCTAATATAGGACTGAGAATCATAGGTGAAGTTAGTAAACTAGAATAATACAAAGGCCTAGTATTATTTTTTTAATTTATTTTCCACACCCATTCATTTTTTTAATTTGGAATTTAAAAAGATAAAAATATAAAAAGGAGGCTTGATGGGCCCTTGAACACCTAGGTTTTTCCCTTGGGCCAAGTGGGCACTTGCAATGGCAACGTACACTGGGCACGCAGCCAACTGGTAAGAGAATTGGGTGATGTGGGGACGTTTAGTTTTAAGTATGGGGTTCGATTCTCGAACACATAAAGAGCGGAAGCGAAAAGTTTGAGGGTAAGATGAGAGTTAAAATATGACAAACAAAAAAAATGACAATTGATGTAAAAATAAAGGATAAGTGTATCATAAATCCTAAACATTATCGTGAGAATACAATTAGATCTTAAAATTTTTTTTAAAAAATATAATTAAGACTTAAAATTTATTAAATTGATGTAATCGAGTTCCTCTATTAGCTTCGTCCATCTAGTTACGGAAAATGCTTGTGACTTTTTGATAATTTCTCGTTCCCAAGTGGCCATCATGATAATGAAGATTGCAATTATGATAAGAGGTCTGCAAGAATGTCGTTTTCCCCTAACTTTAATTAAAATAAAAATATCTCGAAATTAAATAAATTAAAAAGCTGAAAATGAAAATAAAGAAAAACACACTCTGCTGAAGGAACTTCTAGGCCATGTATGCGGCGACACGATACGCAACACGCGACACGCGGTACGACACCGACACGTCATTTCTCAAAAATAGAAAATTTTGATACGATCCGACACGTTCCGACATGTTATAGATTAAATATATTTTTATAAATAAATAAATAAATAATAAAAAGAGCCTAGAATTAATTTACCTAAAAATATTAATTCAACATTTATTAATTTCATTCATTATTTTAATTTGACAAATTCAACCGCACTCCATTACAATAATACATAAAACTTATAGGGAAGAAAACATTATTTAAAGGAAAATGCTGAAGTGGTATTTTTAAATTTATTTATTTATCCTCTGTGGAATTTTTTATTACTTTTTTCATAATAAAAACTTTTAAAAAGCTAAAATAATTCTAAAAAAACTAAAAAAAAAAAAAAAAGAAAAAAAAAGAAAGAGGCACGGTCTTGGCTAGGCACGTTACTATTCTGCCCTTTGCCCTTGTCGGTAGTGTGCCCATCCACCAACAGAGGGGGCCGACGAGGTCATCCACCCTAGGCAGTGGAGGGGGCGACCCTCACCCGCCCAGGTGAGGCCCAAGCGAGGCTTGCCAAATCTGGGCAACGCCAACTCTCGCCTGTGATCGACGAGCCTCCCTAGCCCTAATGAGGCCTTGCCGGCCCCAGGCGAGGACCAACGACCCTTGCTAGGCCCAAGCAAGGGCGCAGTGTCGCTCATATTTGGGCAAGCCTCGCCGGGCCTTACCTAAGGCATCGCCCAGATCTGGGCAAGCCTATAACAACAATCTCCCCTATTTGCAATCGGGCCTTATAAACACTCCCATATCCTCCCTCACCAATGCAATATTCAACATCAAACTCCTTTGTGGCTTCAATAATGCTCTCATAAACCATTCTTCCATCAAGGCTCCATATGGCTCATGGGTTTTCATTCCTTCCATCAATAGAACTAGCCTTGGTTTTCCTTACTCTTTGGCATCCAGTACTTAAAGCTCCCACAACAAGAAGCAAACAAAGTAGGCAACCAAAAGTAGGAATCAAGATTAGCACCAACTTTTTGTTTTTGTTTCTACCTTTCGATGTTGTTGATGTACAAAGGCTCAGACCAACAATAACTCCACACAAGTCTTTGTTCCCTCGCACAACTCCAATTGTAGCATTGTGAAAGGCTGGAATGTTTGGTAAAGGACCCTCTAACTCATTATACAATATGTCAATGGATGTCAAGCTCGTCATATCATCAAAGGTCGACACAATTGAACCCAATAGCTTATTGTGTGAGAGATTGAATATTTCTAATATGTGCAATAGCTCTAGGTATTTCTCCTAAAAGCAAATTTTGACTTCGATCGAGATGTTGAAGAGATTGAAGATTTTGATCTGGATGGGAATACTCTTTTCTAGATTATTCCTGATTAAATTTAAGAATAAAAGGTCGGGGCATTCCCCAAGTTGGGTAGGAATTGAGCTACTCAAGTTGTTTCCTGCAATGTTGAGTTTCTGCAGACTAGACAACGCTCCAAGTTCTTGAGGGATAGCGCCTGCAACAAGGTTGCAGTCCAGTGAAAGCTCCAGCAGCTTCTTCAATTTTGCGAGTTCTTTAGGTATTTCCCCAACAATATGATTTACAGAGAGATCAAGCCTATGCAATTGATTCATGTTTCCAAGTTCAGGTGGTATGGGCCTTGAGATTTTATTATTGAAAATTTTCAAGCTCGTCAGAGTTCTACATTTACCCAATGTCGATGGTAGTTCACCGTAAAGTTCATCGTTGCTCAACTCAAGGTAATCCAAGTAGGGGTAAACCACTAGGGGTTCGCCCCAGTGGCCACCCTTCCAACATGAAAGGGGGAGGTGAGAGGTTCAAATCCCCACCTTTCTCAGGGGGGATGGGGTGGGAACGCGTAAGTTTCAAGAGTGGGTTTCGACTCCCACGCCTGTAAAGCGAGCAAAGTCTCGAGAGAGTGTAGAATAGGAATAGAGTAGGACTGACCAAAAAAAAAAAACAAAAAAAAAAATAGGGGTACACATCAAGAGCATCGGTTATATGCCCCTTGAGCAAGTTGTTGTCGAGTCTAACTCTATACAAACTCAAATATTTTTCAAGCTTCTTGGGATGGGTCCAGTGAAGTGATTGTTTGTTGCAGTAAAATTTACAAGAGCTTGGCTACTGCATATATCTTGTGGCAATTGGCCAACAAAGTCAGTATTAGGTAGCCGTAGGTCTGCGAGGGATGTGAGATTTTTCATCCCGGTGGGAAGAAAGCCCCCTAGATTATTCACACGTAGATTCAGCTGAATGAGCTTGCTTAAGTTTCCTATACCGGAAGGAATAGAGCCGGATATCTTGTTCTCATTGAGGAATAAGATAGTCAAATTTCCCAATTTTCCTATTGAATCAGAGAGAGCGAGCGTCAAGAGGGATGTAAGGTTTCCGATTTCTCGAGGGATGGGACCAAAAAGCTTATTATGTGAAAACTCAAGAACTTGTAAAGATCGCAATGAACCGAATTGGTTTGGAATGTTTCCCAAAAGGTTATTTTGAGACAAGTCCAGATGAATAAGCTTGGAAAGATCAATTATGCTTGGAGGGATATTCCTAAAGAACGAAAGATCAACCATGCTTGGAGGGATATTCCTAAAGAGCGAGTTATTGGCAAGCTTTATAGCGACCAAGTTGGGCAATTGGGAGAAATTGAGATGATGAATCGTACCATGTATGTTAGAATCTGAGAGGTTCAAGCTCGCGATGCTATCGAGAGGATCGCAATCAATTCCACGCCATGAATAAGGGTTGCTTCCATTCCACGCAGACAAAGCATGATGACTCTCACTGTCTAGGTTAGACTTCCATGTTAGGAGTGCCTCCGCTTCCTCATTTCTCACTTGGTTACCAGCCCCAGCAAGGGCCACTACAAAAGAGGATGCAAGACGACATTTCTGGCATGAACAGGAGAAGGACATTAGTGAGGAGCAAGAATAAGGTTTGTGCTTGAGATGAAACCATCACAGGTTGATTAGGTTATTTGGGGTAGGCTTTTCTTCTCTCCTTTTAGGGGCGTATTGTTGGATCAAGTATAACCGAGACGTACTTATAGAAAATTGGAACCATCGAGTCAACAACCAAGTCAATAACCTTGGTGACGTTCCCTCGTCATTGCGAAATGTATTTAATGCCCCTGAAAAAACTTATAACATCCCAGCAACCCTTATCAGATAGGATTCCGAAGAATTCATGTTGGGCGATGTATGAAATAACATAACTTGAACACTTATAAGTAATCACTAATCACCATCTTGTGTTGTTGCTTGAAATGCTCCTACATATACAGGGTCAAGCCCCACGTGGCTGGTTAAGGATTGTAGAAAATTTTAGGTTTATATTTTATAATGGTTGTAGAAGTGGCGTTTGGACAACACCACTTTAGTGTGGGACTTGAAAGATAAAAAGTAAAATTATGGAAGAAGAAACTGGACTTTTGTCATGGTCGCCGAATTTCTTGTTGTTCTTTCTTTAATTACTCAAAGTTCTTGCTGGCTTTTGCATCAACGACAATCTAGTCTACTTTAGATAATTCAGTCTTCCTTCCCTCTCGTTCTGGTTATGTAAATGGGCTCATCAATTAACAATCATCAACAAAGGAAAATATATTTACTGTTCTATACAACTCATGTTATGGAATGTCGTAATTCAAGTCTAATGTGAGAAGAAGAATGAATCATAAAAATGAATGATCAAGCATAAGAATATTAGAGATTAATGTAATTTGGTTTGAGTGTTGATACCTATTTTACAGGGAGAGCCAGCCTTCAAAAATTCATTATAAATTTCAATAATATAAAATTTACAATTACTCAAGTGTTTTTTAACTCTAAATTATACTTTAAATGAAGTTCACTAGTGTTATCTCACGGTGTCACTCTCTCAATGCGGTCTAAAATAGAGAATTCCTGCACCATTTTGTCCCTTTCGGTGGACTTGGAAGACTCTCGACATCCAGCTATTCTACTTCTCTCCGTCTTCTTTTACTTATATCCTTGTCATTGAGCATCCCTATGGAGGATTCGTAAATGTCCTTCAGACAAATCTCAAAACTGCGATTGGAGGAGGAAAGAGGAGCAAGAGAAGCTATTCATCTTTTTTAACTTTAACGTGATACATGCTTCTCCTAAAGTCCAAAAGCAAGGCTTAGCTTCGTTGAAGTTTCTGTAATCTTTTGCGGAAAAACCTGACTTTGACCCATCATAGCCCCCTCAGTCACTTCCTTCGAATGCTTTCCAAGTTCTTATTGCTTTCGCTCTATGCTTTAGTGCCATGCATGCAATTCTTTTCTCTGTACCGGATAGACTTAAAGCACATGCGATATCATATGACACCAAGGAGCGAACTGTGCCAAAAGTAACTTTCCTCTCCTTGTAGCCTTGTGGATAAGAATTTTGAGTGGGCTCTGCAATAATTGCTCAACTTTCATCATTTTACACGTCCTTTGTGTTCTCCACATCCTCTTGGAAAAGCCCCTTCCTCACCAATTTCACGGCGACTCATATCCATTTGACATCCGTGTCAAGTATAAAAATTTGGCCACGGTTCTAACGAGCCACGATTCGGGGGCCCAAAAAAAAAAAAACTCCATTAGTTCTATCATTCTTTGTTTAGTTACTCAAAGTTCTCGTTGGTTTTTGCATCAACGATAATCTAGTAACCTTAAATAATTCAGTCTTCCTTCCCTCCTGTTCTGATTACGTGAATGGACTCAACAACCAGCAATCATCAACTACGAAAAATATACTTATTGCTCCATGCAAATTGCATACCGAATATGGGGAGAGCGTTCTTAGATTATATATATGAAATTAAAATTAACTCACAAGAGATGCCTATTAACATAGTAACAATGTTTAGCATTGAAAGATTGAAAGTGCAATGTTGAATGTTAAGCATGCTCATGTGAGAGCACTACTAATGTGACACCCTGAAATTAGCTCACTTAAAGTATTGTCTGCTTTGACCAATCTCATGCCAAGAGTCACGGTTTTATCCTCTAGCATATAAATGGGCACTTTCCCAAGAAATCACCAATCTTAGTAGTGCTTCCACTTGAACACACTTAATTTTAGAGTTCCAAAGCTAAGTATTGCCATTATGTCAAAATGTGGCTCCGCAAATTAATACTAGTCTTCACATACAATTCTCAAGCATGCTTTCCCCTTTTTTGATGTGCAATTCAATTTATCATGCCCTCTTTGCCATCTTGAAGACCTATCAAAACCGCTCTTTGTCCAATCTCTCTAACTTTAGCAACCACTTCTTGCTCTTGTCAAACCAAGTTATTATAGGCCCACAAGCTTCCACGTGGTTTGCCCACGAGCCACACACCTACTAAAAGGGTCCCACTCTAATTCTATAATTCCAGTCTTCACATATATATCTTAGGCATGCCCTCCTCCTTTTCGACATGCAATTCGATTCATTCCCACCCCCTTTGCCATCCTAAAAACCTTTCAGAAATCGTTCTTTTTCCAAGTTGTCTAACCTCAACAACCACTCCTTGCCCTCATCAAACTAGGTCATTAAAGGCCCACAAGCTTCCACGTGGTTCATCCCCAAACAACACACCTATTAAAGGAGTCCCACTCTAATTCCATA